>JAPDSC010086666.1:0-13049 GCA_026290005.1 Latrodectus geometricus | reverse complement strand
AGAAGCAAAATTTTGATTCGACTACTGAATTAGAAGATTCGAAAACAGTAGCCAAAGACTACATCATGAAAAGTAAGACAATAATTTGCTAACACATTTTTGTTATTTAAAAAAAGTATGTACATATGCTGATGTCAATTTTAAAAAATATTTTTTTTGTAGAAATGTGTGCACATATTAAGCAATGAAAAAATAACAAATAAACTTAACAAAAAAATTTGCAATATGAAATCAATTGTAAATAATCCTCATTTAAGTAATTCAATTCTTGCAATAGCGAAACAGAAAATGTTTTTAACATATGTATTTGTAAGAGTGCTTTTGATTTTCACACATGACTTAATTATTAATTATGGCATATATTATTAGCATTTGGAAATAACTAAATATTATAGATTTTTAAATAGAGAAAGATGCAAACACAACTTATTACCTGTATTCCACCAAAACATTTTCAATAGGAATTGATTTGAAAAATGTGCTCCATGTAGGCATGTTATCAATTTTTTGACATATATTCATAAGAGTACTCTAAGGGACAAAAAATCAATCCATAAATTAAAAAAAATCAAATAATAAGTTTATGGCATAATACTAAACTGAAATGAAATTTATTAGAGGTATACAAACATATTAAATATACCCTACCTCATCTTAAGCTCATTTAAAACTTTTTCTCTTCTATTTACTCAAAAATTTATTTGAATTATAGTCTCCCAAAACTTCAATAGGAATATTTACAGGCAAAGATAAAATTATATAATAAAAAAAATAATACCACACAAAAAACGTGTAATACAGATACACACACAAAAATAGTCTCTTCTTCATTAATTTAATTATTCTGTTTAATATTGAAAATATTAATAAACATCCAAAATAATTGCTTAAAAATTGAAAAAAAATCAGAAGCTAAGCAGTACATGAAATGATAAATGAAAGGGGTAATATTAAATTATGCAAAGGGAATAAAACAGCAATAATTAATTTAAATTACAGTCTTATTTCTATAAAATACTTCAAGATGATGATCCAAAATTTTCAACTTTTTAGTGAAAGTTGTAACAATTGTATTCTCAAGAACTCAGAATGAAAATTTTCCTTATAATAGATATTTTAATTACTAATATACTTCATAATTCATTAACTTTTCTTGAATTTTCTTTTTCTCAAAAAATAGAATAAAATAAATTTAAAAATAATAAAAATTCATTAATGTAAAAATAAATCTGAGCCAATAGTTCATTTCTATTTTGTATTCCCTGAAGATCTATATTCAAAACAAAAATTGTCCAGCTAAACAAATAAAAATTTTAAATTCTAAGGAGCAGCTATAAATATTAACAAAATAATATTTTCTGCATCAGAAGTTCTAAAATAAATGGAAAAAGGCTGAATAATTTAAGCATATAAGAAAAGTAAATTATTTAAATATTCCTATTTTTACAGCACCAAAATCAGGAAATTATGCTGCAGAAAAACTTTATATTGTACAAATAAAAGTATTTCATAAGATGTAGAAATAAACTTACTTTCATACTTTAAACAATATTAAAATAAAAAAACTTCTTCCTTTAAACTAAAATATATAAACCTTAAATTTAAGAAATGGAAAAAAAATAAAATTAATTAGTATTATAAGTTATAATTTTATATTAATCAAAGAGAGTGTTTTCTTACATTTGGTGCAAAATAATTTTAATAAACGGAAAATATTTACATTTTTCTTTTTTTCCTTCAAAATTCATAAAAATTACTTACTTTAGTAAACATTTCCTGATCAATTGTAAAAATAAGTCTTTCTTTTGTTAATTGGTCAAATGCAACTTCTTTTATTCCAGAACTGACTGGAAATTCCTAAAAGTTATTTAAATATTTCTATCAATTGATTTCTCAAAATTGAAGAATATCAACATTTTACTATAGTTCTAACATTATTTCAAAATAATTTTTATGAACTCAAAAAATCTGTTTTTGACATATTTTTAATAAAAATTAATTTTATAATTTAAACTCCCTTTTAATAATAAATATGTTTTACTGAAAAAAATTAAGATCACAGTAAGTTTTAAAAAATAATTAAAATGCTATAATATCATAGTATCTTAATCATTTATTAAAAAAATATATTTAGAATACTGAATCATCAAAATAACAAATAAAAAGTTTCATACCAGAAAAAAATAAAAAAATAACAAGCTTTATAAAATTTGGCTTTTGGAACTAAAACTTTTATAAATTATTATGAAGGTACAATATAATTTTAAATAAATTAAATTTATTAATACTTTAAGCAGAAATTTGCACATATATTTACCTTTATAATTATACATATAAAACCTTGTTGATAATAAAATCATGTGGTTTTTAAAGTGTATATAGATTTCAATAAAGCAACAATTAAAAATACAAAATCATATTAACCAAATTGAGTTCTCTTCACAATAGATAGTTATTTTATTAATTTATTG
Organism: Latrodectus geometricus; assembly: GCA_026290005.1. Lineage (NCBI taxonomy): Eukaryota > Metazoa > Arthropoda > Arachnida > Araneae > Theridiidae > Latrodectus > Latrodectus geometricus. The sequence continues at coordinate 10,578 of JAPDSC010086666.1, read as the reverse complement.
TATTTAATCAGCAATTATTGGTTTAGTGAGTAGTGAATTTTCATACAAACTATCAATAATTATCTTTTTTTATTTAATATAAACATAATTTCAGTAATGTGAAGTATATATAACTGAACATTTTAGTTTTAAAGGAACTTAAATATTATATTACCTTATTTTATATTTTTATATATTTTTTCATTTACATTGTTTAAGCTACTTTCTTTAAAGATATCCTGGGTTTTGAAATTGAATAAAGGAAAAATTAATGATAGATGAAAAGCTAAGTAGAAGAAAAACACAATTTGGTTCAATCTATTTATCATTCTAGTCACTTTAAGATTAATTTGATTAAGAAAACACATGGGACTTCTCACACTCTAATAGTGAGAAAATCATATTTTTAACCTATCTTAGCTGAGACAGACAACATCATCACTTTCCGATGAAAACAGATTTCCTATCTTTCAGCAAATCTACAAAAAATGGCTTTTCATTTTTTCAAGACAATACACAACAGTATACACAACAGTAATACAGTATACTAACTTTTATAGATCGAAATAACAGATCATCATATTAATTTTTAATAACAGTAATTATTACAGCAAAGAATTTTTAAAAATTATTTTTAAATATGCTTTGCAGATTTTATAAGTGCTTTATATCACATTTTTCTTGCTTAGATCATTATCAAAATTTAAACTAAATAAGATAATAATTTTTGAAGACAATTATATATTTATTTTAATCTGTAAAATTCACAAGTATTTTAAATAAAAGTATTAGAAAATTACCTGATTTTTCAGATATGTCATCAAAGTATTAACATGTATTCTTTCTTTCAATTCAGGTTTCAAATTTATAATATCTTTCCATGAAATTTCAAACTGAGGTGATAAACTAAGCAGTAAACGAAGAAAAAATAACATTAAATTTACATTTCAAAGTTCAAAAGATACAATTAAATAAAAAAATTAAATTACAGACTGATTGAAAAAACATTTTATAACTTGGAATTTTCAGAAAATAAAAATTATACATAAAAGTTCAATTATAATTTTTTCTATAAATAAAAATATAATTATGACTTTATTGCTATAATAAAAAATGTTTATTAACAAACAAAAAATGAAATTTTTGGAGAATAAATATTTATACATCATAAAACATTTTTCCCACATGATCACATTCCAATATATTTATTGTAATTTACATTAAATAAAAATTTAAAATTTCTTTACTTCAAATCAAAGGATTTTATACAATAGCTAAATATATAAGAAATATCATTACTTTTGTTTATTTATTTTTAATATTTCAACTGAATCCTCAATTCTCAACTGAATTCAATTGAATCATCAATGTCATCAATTTGGTTAAAAGGTAGCAATTACATTTTCTCTCAAATATAATGTGACAAGAGTGTAATTCAATTTCCATAGATCACTTCAATTACTAGCAAAATTACTATACAGTGAAACCAACAAACATCTGATGCTTGTAGAGATGCTGGTTAGATTACAAAGAACACTTGTCAGTAAGGAAAAATTATGAGGTTACAAATATTTTAGGTGACATAAAATGCTTTCTTTCATAGTTATAAATATAAGTCTTACTATTGCCTGAAACATTATTCTAACTTTTTAAAGAAATGAGAATAACAAATAAGATTATAAATAATTGTATTAATTACTTTCTTTCCATCAGAAAACATTTTAATATAAAACAATAAAAATTTCATAAAAAATAATGATATATTATTTAAAGACAAGTAGATTATATATCAACAAACTTTCAAATATATTAATCCAATTTTTACATATTTTTCAGATAAACAAAGTTTAATAAATTTAAATACATGTTTATATTCATAATATATGTACATATATTCATAAATACACACAATACATCAAAATATTATAAACTTGGCAGTTTTATTTTTCACATTTTTGATTTAGTAAAGTGTGTTACACATCATAAATATTAGTTCATTTAAGAAATTAGGCTAACAGCCTACCACTGATTTGAGTATAAAAAAGATATGAATTTTGCTTTTTCAATGATTGTTTTACAAATACACAAAGCCAGAAATTTATTTCTGGTTTTTATTTTTTTATTTGCCATAACTTATAGTTTTTTTTTTTTTTTTAATTAAGAGCATTTAAAATAAATATATTATTTAAATCAATTGAAGATATGATAAAAATATCTAAAAGCCTAATACTTACAATTTAAGTTGAGAAAATTTTAGAGAGAGTGGAATTACATCATAGAAATATTTTTTCTCTTCACTTTTTAAGAAAGGATTTAAAATTGATGTTATCTGAAATGAAATAAATAAATTTACACACATAAATATGATAAATACATTACAAATCTATGGTGCAAATGTTAATACGCAATTGTTTTATACTTGGCTACCAAACAAAATGCCGACTAGTTCATTATACATAAATTCTTATTTTCTTCCATATATTAACCCATTATTTATCCCCCAACAGTGAAAATTGTTAGTTAATTCACACTCATGATAATCAATAAAAAGAAGACATTTTAATAAATAATAATAGGCAATTGTTTTATTATTTTAAAATTTGTTACTTTTGAATAAAAATTATTTAAATACATCTTTCCAATCTATGCATCATTGTATACAAAATCTATCAAAATGTTTTTTTCTTATGAAAGCCAAGCCTTACATAATTTTAAAATGACAATGTGAATCAAAAATTGGTGTCCTAGATTAAGAGATAATATCACCTTCATTTCACTATTATAATTAAAATTTCATGCTAAATAACAAAAAATAAATATAACTAACTTGTAAAAAGAAAACATAAATCAAATTCTTTAACTCTAAATTTATCCTCTAATTTTCTATCTTCAATTATAGCAATTGTGCAACAATTTATCAGTTTAAATTTCATTAACACTTAAATTTTTTTAGAACAAATGTCATTGTTATGCTCTACAACAGGGAAATTTTCTAGAATATTTTATGTAATAAATTTGTGTAGCATGTTACTAAAAAATTTTATAAATCTTTCTTTTGTATTGAGATTAACTACCTAGAAACACAATAAAGGGTATGAGCATGACTGAGAAGAAAAAAATAAATATTTAATTTCAAATAAGGTAAATAAATGACTGTTAAGATTTTGAACAAATGACATAAGTGCATTTTTAACATTGCTAAATTCACTATTAAAATAATTATAGCTCTTTGGCAATCAAAGTTTGGAGACAGATTTCACTGTACAGCTGTATAAGATTTCCACCATTTCTGGCTAAATGATTTGTTTGAATGCAAAGTTTTGCTAATTTTAACTTTGAATTTTTGGTAAGAACTTCTTCAAACAATATCACTTTATTTAGTTTGTATAGCAATAACGAAATTATTTTGTAAGACAAAAGTATATTTTAGCACCTACTCCATGTTTATTTACAATAAGTATACCAAATAATATACTAGAAATTTATCGTAAAATGGAACATAATAAAACGGGTGAAGGTATAATAACCTGATTAGTAATTCGCCGGCGAAACACAGATGCCATTATCTTTTAAATAATCAATAATAAAGAGTATATATGTGTTTTCATATAGTATATCTATAAAATGTATATAATAGATGCCCTTAAGGAATCAAATATTTGAATTATCTTTCATTGTCTTTATATAAAACCATGGTAAAACAAAAAGAAAACAGATGAGCTTCGCATCAGTAAATTTTACCCGAAGTAAACAATAAAGCATGTTATTTTTTTTATCAAGTTACAGATACAGTTATGAGGAAGCATATTTATTTTCTCTTTAGGATCTTTTTTTAAATTTTCTTTTTTTTGCAAAGCTACTTCGAGATTATCTTTTTGGGCCCTAGTGAAAAAGCACAAACTTTATCAAGCCTTTATTTATTTTTTTTATAAGAATTTGAGCTTCAATCCATTGAATGGAAAACGAAGGCTTCCACTTTAATTATGAGAAGTCCAAAACTTATCAATGATTAAGCAAGACTTGGCGGGGTAGAGCTCATGGAAAAGAAGACAAATATTGCCTTCAATAGTTATACTCCTTATTGAATTGGCTGAAGATCTTATCTTGTATAAGAAATTCGTTAATTTTGAGGGAATAAGAAGTAAACAGTAAATAAGAATAAAAAAACTCTCATGATAAATATGTTTGAATGAGCTCCTTTAGTAACAAGATTAAGGAAAAAGACTGTTACGATAATATTTTAAAATCTTTTATTATTTTATGTACAGATTATAAACAATGAAGGTCATGGTAGACTGATAGTAAAAGGATGCTTCTCTTTCCCAACAGGAAGTTTGACACTTAACGTAGACAAATACAAAGAGTTCTTATGAACTAAATATTGTTCTTAAAATACTGGAAAGAAATATTGATTGAGAGCTACAATCTGTTAAACCCCAAAAGAAAATTCTAAGTGAATTAAAGAAGAATAAAAAAATAAATATAATAAAGATCCTGTGGAAGTAAGTGTAAAGAGTTCCTGTTTAAAATAGCTCTGCTGGGTTTTGTGAGGAAGATGCCAGTTTAAGTGTAGATCTCCTCCTTTTATTATTGTTTAAAATTGTGTTTAGGATTTAAGACACTTTTAAAATTACTATCATAGAAAATTAGATTATCATTATAACTTAGAAGAAACTTAAATTAATATTATGGTACTTTAAGAGAAATTTTTTCTCTCTCTCTCTAATGGTGGTGCACTAGGTAACTGGACCCATCGCCTACAAGGCCAAAAACTGCAACTCATTTTAGCGTTACCCAGTGGGCACCTGTGAACCAAGTCACAGAGGTACGAGTAGCATTGCCTACGTCACACCACCACAAACCCGTTTATAGGTAGGCCACATTCATCTATCATCTCAGAAGAAGAAAGGACAAAGATACAAACACATACCACAGAGAAAAGAAACATTCAAGTCCAAACCAGGATTTAAATCCGGAACCAACAGCTCAGGTGTCAGGAATGCTAACCACTCAGCCATTGGTCGGCCTCAAGAGAAATCTTAAAATACAAAACTTTGTAGTGAAATCACTAAATTCACTTAAAATTGACGTTTTATTGAGAAAAAAAATCACTTATTTTGATTGTTTCCATCAGACTTAATAAATTTAAATTGTAGGCTTTATTTTCATGTAATATGTTACATAAAGATAAATTTAAACTATGATGATATTTGTTATATTTCATACCGCAAGAGTAATTTAAATACTTAAAAGATGAAATTAACTATGATTGATATGCCTTTAAAACAGCAATTGTAATTAGTTCTAAAATTATAACTACCCATATTAAATTATTCACTAAATATTTCTTACTTATGATTCTTTGTAAATTTTGAATAAAATATTTATTTATTGGATCACAGGACTTACCATCAAAATTACAATGTTGAAAAAACGTTAATGAAAAAAATGATTATTTCAGGATTAAAAACTAACTTACTTAGATTATTTTTTGAGTATGAATTTATTATTTAATACAATTCCAGACTAGTTTTTTCTTTTTGTATTTCATATTTTAATAAAATTTTGAATATATTTTGGTTTTAAATAGGCTTTGATAGTTTTAAAAATTATCTGTCATAACTTTTCTTGTACTCTTAACCTTTTCAATTTTAGCCATGCGTTTTATTGAAAATATCTTTGTTGTAATCTGAACTATTATCTTTCTTGCAAGGAAAATATAAAGAAGTTATTTTTCTGGTTAAGAAACAAAATCTTCAACTTTATTTGCATGAAATTTTATGAATTAATTTTTTTTTAGTAAATAAGTGTATATATGTTAAATGTGATAATTTTTCATGAATATTACAAAAGAAGTCTAAAGTTGTAGTCAACTATTCAAAGAGAATTGTGTAATATTCCGCAAATGATACCCTTAATTTAAATGATACTTCTTTATTTAAAAAATGTAGACTTCTAGCCATAAAAATAAATTCCCGACTTGAAATTTCAGTATACTGGATTGTCCTAGTATACTGGATTGTGTTCTGATTTTTATAAATTGCTTCATCTCGGTAAAAGTAATTAAAAATTAGCATTCTTTGCCTGCTAATAAATAATTTCCGTTTTATTTTAACTCGACTTTTTATTTTGAATGATCTTTTTCTATTGATTTAGAACCTAAAAATTCAATTACAGAAAAATGTATTAATGTTGTTGATTGCTTCAATCGCAATCAACATAATTAATATATTTACATTTTAATTAATCAATGTATAAGATAATTCATTAATACATATAACTCATTAGTATATATAATCATTAATATATACGTATTAATTTAAATACTTCAAATGAAACAAAAAATTATATTTTAAAATGACGAATTTATAATTTAAACATAAATAGTAGACTTTTTCTAAAAGATATTAATTCTATTTTCTAACAAAAAATGTATTTGTTTAGCAACATTAATATCTGCTTTGTAATCATGACAATAATATAATATTACACGCTGAAAAGTCCATAGACTAATAACTGAAAGTAGTAAGTTTTTTAAACTTTCACTGCACCTTTGCCTTTAGAACGGATATTTAATAAATGGTGGGCCATATTTATGAGTCTGAACTAAGAACACCTGAAATACTCACTAACACCTAATACATAAATGTTAATACAGAAATGCAGCATCTATATTTTGTTGTTCAACAAAGTTTGGAGACGAATGTCAGCCTTCCACTCTGAAGAGCTTGCTCCTAGCATCAGGTTACGAGGAACTCACGTAAGATATAACTACATGTTTGGAAAGAACTGTTTGTAAAATACACTGATCTCAAACTAAATTTAAAAATTTGAATAAAGGAAGTATTTTGAGAAAAAAATGGGTTTAATGCATGGAAATTTGGTATTCCTATATTTATAGCCAAGTTTTAAGACTGGAAATAGGGACAAAATATTGCACAGTAGCTTAATATAGGCTGCTAATCAAATGATAACATTGGTCAAAAAAGGAGTCATATGATACATTTCATTGCTTTATTTTTATTTCTAATAAAATAAGAGATATGGCCACCATGTACAGCTAGTTGATATACAAGTGTCACTCTAATAGTGTGGTATACACTATATAGTGTCACACTAAGCTCTCGCAGTGCTAATGAGATTACTTATCAACAATTGTGGTAATACTAGTTTCTATTCTTCATTAAAAGATAATTTTAACGTCTGATGACTTCGGCGAGGTTATCGACATTCAAAAGCTTTTCTCAGAGCATTCTACAACTGATTTATGTGATTGAGGTTTATAGACCTATCTGAGCATACCATATGGTGAATATCTTCTTGTACAAAATAGATGTTGACGAATGCAGCTATATATAATGGGGCGTTATTGTGAATTTTTCTTCTTCAGATCCTTTAAAATTTCTCACGTATTGTTCGAAAATTTCTTCCTTGTAGTATTTATTTATTTATTATTATTATTATTTTTTTTTGCTACCATTGCAAGAGCAGAGAAGGTATCGAGTGGTATAAGCGTTTCCAATAAGATCTCTCTTAATCAAGAATATTAGAACAACTAACGATTTCTGCAATGTTTGTAGTATGATAGCTTCTACAGAAAAGACATTCCGTTCCCTGATGATGAAAACACATCGAGAATAGCTGACGCTAACTAGTTACCAAAGAGTTACAAAAGAGGACACACTACCAATTTTGATTTGGTCCAGAATGATGTAGACGGTTCTGAAATAGACAATCTGTCATGTGAAATTAATAATCACTGATCTGCGATCGTAAAACCCTCCTCTCGAAAAGCCAAATATCAGGTTTGTCTCAATATCATTGTTCAACTCAACAGAAAGGTCTAGGTATAACTGCCCAACAATCACATTTCTATGACGTCATACATTTAGAACAAAACAACAATCCTAATGTATAACGAACCTTTATTGATCGCATCTAATCTGCTTATAATTAAATCAGATATCTAAAACTGTTGCCGATCTAAATACCTTCGACAAACCCGACAAAATAGCTAACAACTTCGAACTGGCAGTCCAATGATTACCGAATGATTTCGATTCAATAATTCTTAGACTCAAATGCCACTTATGGTTTGTATGTTTTCAGAGGTTCGGAATCCACTTTAAACTGTAAGTTCTGGTGTAGTTAGTCCCACAGCTTGCACAAAAATCAACCAACGCATTACTTCCGCATGTGACTCTCCAGCTTCTAGAGTAATAACTAATCTGCATTATAATTTCTTTTTAAATGATTTCAAAGCAGTGATTTTAAAGGCAGTATTTGTAGCTGAGGTTTTGATTAATAAACAGAATTCTAAACACAAATTTGGTTGCTTCAGAAAATTTATTTTTGCAACCTCAAAATTTCTTATATACATACATACATACATACATTTATATATATATATATATATATATATATATATATATATATATATATATATATATATATATATATATATATATATAAACGGGAATTTTTAAAATTAAACAGATGTTTGATGAATAAATTGAAATTATTTTTTAGTTACAATATATAAAATTACTTTTTTAAAATAAATTGTGATTGACATTTCTTTTATTACAAAATAATAATAAATTTTGAATGTATCAGTGTTTTATTTACCAGCTAGATTAGATGAAAGTTATCATATTATGTGAATGTAAATTTATATGTTAAAAACTTTCTGGTCAATTAAATTACTTTAATTACATTCGAAGGCTATTGGAATATGCATTTTTTAAGTAAATTTTACAGACTGTAATTATAAATTTGCAAGTTATTTTACTGTTATCAATTTTGATGACATTCTAGTACTTGAAATGTATCTCAATCCATAGAAAACCTGTCGGAAATGTTTTAGATTTTTTCCTTTTTATATTTAACAAGTGAAATAAACTACTTTACAAATAAAAAAGTTTTAATATTTTTTAAAACTTTTATTATATACAAATGAAAAAGTTTAAAAAAAAATTAGTCATTTTTTAAAGAAACGTTAACAGATTGTTTAAATTAACAAAATTGATAACAGGAAAATTTCAAATGTATATTTTTATATATTTTTATTTTTGCATTCTTAAAACTTTTATATGTCGTAGAAAGATTTTTTTATAGTATTTATTGGTAAAAAGATGTGTAAAAATAATTAAAATAAAATTTTATCCAAGTTTATCAAAAACTCGTATTTATAATGCTGTCTAAAAAAAAAAACACTCATTCCAAAATATATTACTAAAATTTCAGGAATAAAATGACAAAACGGTGATTATAATTTCGAAGATTAATAAAAGTATTACTTTTAACAAGGAAAGGATACATAGATATATTGGAATTTCCATTTAATTAATGCCCGCTTTTTCATTCTGTTTGTTTAAATAAATATTTAGCATAAATATTTGTTACCTACGTTACATTAAATGCATGAAACTAAAAAAAATATCCAGTCTTTTAAAAGAGGCCACAATTTTTTTCATCAAAATCATAATTGAAGGCTAAATATTCTGACCGTGTGTCATTTTTTTCTTATCAATATCTTACATCATCAATGATGTAACATCAACAACAATGTTTTTCAGTAGTTGGTGTAGGAATTTGGTCACAATTAGAGAAATAGAAAACAATTTCTTTTCAGAGAGTTGTCATAATTCAAAACATATTATTCTCTAACGTTTCTATGTACATATTAATTGGTTAAAATAAATAAATATTACAGCAATTTTATAACCACCCACTATAGAGATATGTTTTTAATTTGAATTGTACTGAAATAGAAAAAAAAAAAATCAGTTGAACTTAAAATCAGTTTAATTCTAATAAATAACTTTCTTAGAAATTGGAGAAAATTAAGAAGTTTTTAAAAAATATTGAGATGATAGAAATTTTCATTAGAAAATATAAGGGTACATATACTTGGCTTCTAATATAATAATTTTAAATATCATTTTCGTGAAAAGTACTATTCAATTTAAAATGTCTCTATTTCTATTTGATATGAAATAAAATGAAATTATATAACTAAAATAGTTTAAACTCATTTATTGTTTTTCTTTTTGCAACAATATATTTTACAAGTATATACTAATAAAGCATCATATATATCATTAAAGAAAATTTATAAAAGGTGCTAAATGAAATTAAATAATAATGAATTTATTTTTCAAGTATGTGTCTCCCCAAATTCGATTTTAAGGAATAAAGTACTTTTATAAAATTTTAATTTTTCAATCTTTTGACTTATTTTTATCTTATTTATAAATAATTATTCATTTTTGAGTCACATTAAAACTTTTGAGCATTTTTTTTTGTTTTGGAAAAACTGATTTCAATTTTAATCGTAAATAAATGGTAAAAGGAGTAATAGTTTTATTAAAGTTAGCATGGCAATTTTTAAGAGTATCAAAAAATGTTGAAAACATTTCAAAAAAACATCTTATTTCTTAAATAATAATTTTTATTTGCAGCAGTGATTTCAAGCATATTTCTCTTTAAACAATTACTATTGGAAAAATGTTTGATATTATTTCCACATAGATTATAAAGCATATTTTAAATAAGCATTTACTGTGAAAGATATTTTAATGAAATGAGTTATTTTAA
>JAPDSC010086655.1:66995-87341 GCA_026290005.1 Latrodectus geometricus | reverse complement strand
TTGTTGCATGTAAATTTATAAATTGACAAATGATATATATATAAGAAATTATACTTTTTCAAAGGCAGAATACAATTTACTCATTTTATTTACCGAAATATAATTACGTGTGTTTTCCATAAAACAATTTTTTTACTTCAAGAACATTCGCTTTTGTGTTTACCTAAAAAATCTGAAGTTTTGTGATGAAACACTCATTTGCAACAAATATATCTCATTACTATGTTCGCAAGAGTATTAACAATGCAGAAAAGAATTGTTAATACTCGTGGGAACTAACTATTAAGCGATTATAAAACACAGAGTCTCACAATAACAGTTCGTAATTTTTGAAAATCGACACGTATGTCTTTTCCATGTAATCCGCTAACTATATAATTTTTTAGTCCTGTTATTTTTTAAGCAACTTAGGTTATATTTGCGTTGCGTTAAGTTGTGTAAAGTATTTCAAAGGATAAATTAAGTCATGTAATTAGGATTCTCAATTGCGCATAATTAATCCACTCATTTTAGATACCTAATTGGAGCTTCCTGTATTCATTAACATCGGCATCATTGCTCTTAAAATGAATAAGAAAATTAAATTATATAATAGCAATTGATTTAGATTTTCACAATGAATTATTATTAATTAAAATACATAATAATAGAACTGTATATAAATCAATTTGTGATAATATTGTTAGTGAGAAAAATTGCAAAGACACAAAAAAATGTAAGTTACAAAATAAAATATATAATAGGGTAAAATCCAAAAAAAAAAAAAAAAAAAAAAAAAAAAAATTGTAATATAATTTTGTAATATACTCTTAATTCTATGCAAGGATATTTTTTTAAAGTAGAGATTTCCATTACTATGTTTACAAATTAAATTGCAAAGCATTAAATGAACGTTAAAAAAATACATGCCACAATATTAAACACTGTACTTTTATCAAATAGACACATATGTACTATATATATCACATTGTTATTGTCGCAGTGAATATTCACATGTTTTATTTTTATTTTGAATTACATTTTGTAAAATTCGTAAGGAAAATATACACTTTTTTAATTGAATGAAGAAAAAATTTTTCTTAATTTAGAAATAATCCTTAAAAAATAAAAGAATCAAGGGAAAATATTTAAAGACAGAATTTTCTCAAAATATATGAACATGTATTTTGTTTAAATTACATCTTCATGTGATTAGTACCAAGCTTAAGTTGTTCATCATATACTTATAAGTTTTCACATATGTATTTTCTACAAGTGACTCATTTAACTTTATAATACCAATTTCGTTTAATCTGTATAATGTCCTACTCACAATATATATTTAAGGATTTTTTATTATCCTATCGTTAGTATTTTAACTATTATTTTCGTACTTCAAATTTTTTTTTGTCAAATACGACAATATGTATATCTTGTACCAATAACTGAAAAATATTAAAATTTCTAATTTTATAAGAAATTTAACATTATATTCTTAAATTACATAATTTTATACAAAATAAATAAAACTTAAAAAATATGAACTTTTAACTTTAATTCAGTCAATTTTTAATGTATATATGAAATTTCAAAAGGATTCTACCCATTTATCTTTATATTTTTCATTTCTTCAAAATATCAGGATAATTCAATGCAATAGATTTGCTTAATACACACAATATAGCAAACACCACACTTAGACTTATCTAAAATTCTTAGTATCACAAGAAAATACCAAGATTTTTTAAAGTATCTTTTTGATTTATTCTGCGTAAATTAATTTAAATTTTGACTTGTAAAGCATAAAATAATCTTAGAGCATGTTGTCATTTGATTTTAACCTCTCAGTACGATATCTCATGAAGACCTTTTAAAATGAAGAACGAAATGTTCACCCTTCTAATAGTGTTTTCAAGAAATGTCTGGGTTATGGATCGAGTATAGTTATAACAAAATATACGTTACTCTATCATAAATTGTTGGTATTTTTGTCAGATACTAAAGAAATTGCGATCAATGTACCTCTGTCTTAATATGTGCGACAACTGTCGAAAGGCAGGTTGAAAAGTCCGGCTCTAACCAGTATCCTTGACCAGTTGAACTATTTTTTGCACACAAGCGTGATACGTAGCCTACAAGAGAAAAAAATGAACAAAATAAGATGTTTACAAAACTTATTTCAGCTGTCTGTTAAGCAAGAACACCGCTAAACCTTCGTTACCTTCGTATCCAGAAGGACACAGATGAGCATCGTACTTTCCAATGGAAGTTATTTTCCAACGAATGCTGTGACTTTTTAACGGCTGACAAGTCTTCTTCGCAAAAGCTGGAAAAGATATAAAAGAGATTTCATGTTATCTGGATTGGTTAAAATTTCATTTTCAGCCAAAAGTCAAACAATAATTAAATTGCAACTGCATTGAACAAATTTTATATGGTTCATTCTATTTTCTAAGAAAGAATTCTGTAAGTAATTTAGATATAAGAAGGAGCATTTATTTCTTAATATATATATATATATATATATATATATATATATATATATATAAACTTAATGACCATTAGTCTCTCAATTGAGTAAATTTCTCCAAATGGAAAATAAAATGTTAACTTTATACCTTTTTTGATTGATCGAATTATTCAAGCATTTATTTGATAATCAATCAAAATAATAAAATTCGTTTTAATAAATCTGAAAAAAGGTATTAAAATAATCCAAATGATCAAACCAATGCAGGCGCAAAATAATGCCGCTGTCGCACAAAATTAGATTATGAAATATTTTAGAAACAACTGATCAAGAGCAATCCAAAAAGAAAGAACTAATTCTTTCGATTTTGATAATTCTATTCAAGGCTATCTTTAATTTTGAAGAGTTTTTTAAATTGTATTTATGCTCGAAACTTTGGAATTTGATTTGTTCTCTTATTTTATATTATCTAGTATTATTTATTATCTAGTATTTATTTAAATATGGAATGTTTCATCTGTTATTTCTGGGATACATTTATTGATACGATTTTAAATTAATTCTTACAATTAATTTAAAATCTCATAACTTCATTACTAAATATGAAATTTTTTTGCAATTAGCACATGATGCCTAAGCATTTTAAGTGTTATTTAACAAAAAGTAAATTAATTTTCATGCGATTGACATACATTGGAAAAATTGATTCCTATATGTAATTGAAAATAATCCATAATAATTTCAAGTTTGTATTACAATTTTATAGAGAATGCGCACAAATTGAGTTTTAAGATTTTATAAACTGATGGCAAGTTATATAATAATGAATGCATTTCTATAAATATCATACACATAGTTATTTTATCTTGACAATAGACTTCATTTAAGAAACTTTCTAGTTAAATAATTTTCAAATCAATTCCATTATTTGACTTGAAATTTTACATTATTATTTGAGTTTATTTTGAACATATTATACGATTTATTTCATGCAGAAAAGTTTGACATATTTGTGTTTTAGAAGATATTCCCTTATAATTACAAACTAATAACAATCTTTTCATGCATACTTTTTGAAAATTTAATTACAGTCCCTATCATCTTATTAAATCTTCCTTTTGGTAGAATTACATGAGATGTGACTCCCTTTGAAGTGTGTGCATTTTTTTTTATAAACCTTTATATAGCAAATTATTAGTTAAACATTAATGATGAGTGTCACCTCTAATAGAAATGTTTCTTATACAATGAAATGTTTATTTTACAATTTTACAAGAAATGCATAAATAAAATAAAATATTATTTCCAAAATAATTTTGATCTGTAGGTATTCAAAACACAAAAATTTTAAACCTTTTTCTATTGGTTACAAATTTTTGATTTATTAATGACTCTTATAAGTTTATAATATATAATAGCAATTTTAATAGCAATTTTAATAATATTGGTATATATAGCATATAATAGCAATTATATGTTAGCAATTTTCTCAATAATAGCAATTATAATAATATTGGTATTAAATTTTATACTATATCATTAGTATGTTAATCAATGCAAATTAAAATTTCATATTAGCATTGAAGAAAAAAAAACCTAGCAAACGTTTTTATATAGAAATTAAAAACTATTCAAATATAGCATTCTTATTTAAAAACAACAAAACAAAATTTGGAGGAAAATACTAGTTCAATAAATAAACTCCATCAAAACAATCCGAATAATAATTTTATACTTATAAAACTTATGACATTTACAAGAAAATTTAAAATAATAAAATTTCGCCGTCAGGAAACCCCCATTTCAAGCAGCAGATCAGCGATATCACTGTTTTTGTTGATCACTGTCTTAAATTTAACTATCAGCAAATCTAATAAATTAATGTATTTCTTCATAAACCAATTAAAATTGCAGTTACATTTCAGATAATTTGTAGGACTTGATAAGAACTTCGGTACAATTTTGGATTCAAAATTCTGTTTGCCGTAGGAATTTTTCGCTAGAAAAATATAATTCCGTCTTGAAAATGAAATGAAATGGAATTGTTGAGTTGAGGAAGTAAATAAAATTGAGTTAAATAAATAAAAATCAGCCATAGTATTTCTTGGCTTAACTTGTATGGATTTAATTAAACATTGATTTGAAGTCATAGGTGCACTTTGAATGTGAAACATAGAAAATACGTGTTGATTTTGTAATTATGTTCCTTAAATATTGCAGAGAAAATTAATTTCTTTTAACAACAGTTTTTTATTATACTGTAAAAAAAGTTTAGACGTAAGCTATACTTCTTACAGCTAACTACCAAAAATCTGATTTTACTATTATTTAGTAAAAAATCAGATTTTTACTGTTTATTCTTTATATTACGTGTCAGTGTAACGTCAAAGACTGACGAATGCTTGTTGTAGTCATTAATATGAAGCTATGAATGGACATGAAAAAAAGTCATTTTGGAAAATATAGTTCTACCCCAAGTATAGCAGTAAAGGTAGATTATGAATTTCGTATTGAATCCTATCTGCACTTCGGGAGAAAGAACCAGTTGGTGAAGTAGCATGTTGATATACAGCGAATTACGTTGGATTATATTTTTGTTATTTAGACGATTTTTTTCTGCTGGTAAATACCTAGTTGAACATTAATCAAAAGCAGTAACAATATGAGTTCAATCATTCATTCGACGGAAACTTTTACTGCCAAATTTCTCAACTCTTTAAACAAAATAATTTTAGTTTCCTTTCATGCTATTTATTTCAGTCAAGTTGCGCGAGAGTGGTGCAAAGTAAAAATTAATGGTCTCCTAAGCTATAAATTCTGATGAGTCTACGCAACAGAACATTTCCTTGAAAGCACCTATCAGGCCTTATTTTAGCTTGACACCAGAAGAAAACCATCTCTGCAACAAAAACAGAATTAGTTCTTGTCAGTAAACGTAATCGATCTCTGTACTGATGTGCTCTAATTTGAGAGCAATGAAGTCGCAGAGGACCATTAGTCAAACTACATGTTATACACACGCCGTCTATGTTGTTATTGTCTCTTACGCAATAGAGTGGTTGCAATTCGCTATGGCATTCTAATACCAACAAAAAATCTAATAATATAATTAACTATGCTGCGAATGCAGCATTATTCTCTCGTGATAGTAACCTGTATATCATTGAATCACTATTCTTTTAATACTTTGATTCTCCATAATTACTATTGCCAACAATCACGTGCAATCGATACAGAACTATTAAGTCTTTCTTGAATATAGTAGAATTAAAAGATCATATTCTTGTACTGTCGTTCATTTTCTGACTTTAAACGAACTGCATTTTAAAGTACAGCTGTTTTAAATTCATTTAACTGCTGATGTTACCCGGACTGTTATTTTCTTGTGTTATTTAGCACTGAACAGACTAAGTTATTTTCTTGCTTTAAAGCTTCTTACCAATCCAGTATAGACATTAACTAACGATTATGAAGATGGCTTTCCTTAATATATATATATATATATATATATATATATATATATATATTATATATATATATCATACACTGCTCAAAACAATTAAAGGATATTGTGATTTTAGGTGGATCTTGTGGCTGGGAAACTTTTCAGCTGATTGATACGTAGTCAACAGACGTAGTAGGTTATATAAGAATAAATTACACATGTTTGACAGAAAAAAAAATGCATTTTATAGCACATTTGTGTACAAAAGGAAAAAAACCCAATTTGTGCATACGTGGAGAAAAGAATAAGCAAAGGAAGTCATTTTCAGTAGGGGTATGTTTTCCACGGATGGCCAGCAACGTTGAACACCTTTGAGGCATGGTATCAATGAGGCTATTAATCATCAGTTGGGGTATTCTGTCCCTTTCTTCCAGAAGAGCTCTTTCCAATTCTTGGAGAGTTTGTGGGGGTGGTTGGTGGCTAGCAACTCGTCTTCCTAGAGCGTCCCAAACGTGCTCTATTGGATTCATGTCGGAAGAACACGCTGCCCATTCCATTCGTAAGATTCCTTTCCTCGAAAAGGAAATCCTCCATCAGGTTAGCACGATGTGGCCTGCAGTTATCATCCATAAAAATGAAGTCATCTCCGATTAGTGTAGCGTAAGGCACTACAATAGGTCTAAAGATCTCATCCCTATATCGGCGATCAGTCAGAGGTCCATCTTGAAGGGTATAGAGGTCTGTGCGCCGGTCAATGGAGATGCCACCATACAACAACATTCCCCCACCACCAAATCAGACACTTTCGTGCACAAACGCAGGATTATTTCTATTGCAGCGGTCCTTCCAGATAAAAGTACGCTTATTATCAGGATGAAAAAAAAAACAGGACTCGTCAGAGAAAAGAAAAGAAAAGAAAAAAAAACATTGCTTTATTCCTTTTTTCTCCAGTTCACATACTCTGTTGCCCCCTCCCTGCGGTCGCGACGATGTTAGTTGATGTTACTTGATGTTAGTTTAACACATATCATTGTTGGGCGAGCATACAGACCTACACCATGGAGCCAGTTTCGTAGTCTGAGTTGAAAGAAAAGTGGTGTCAGTAGCCGAGTAAAGGTGTTTTTGGAGAAGAGTAGCGTTCACATTTTGGTGTCTCCGAGCCCTTCACACTAAATAACGATTTTCTTTGGGCGTTGTTGCCCATTTACGACCTTGCCCTGGTCTTCGGCCTGCTCTTCCAGTCCCCAAAAAACGGTTAAAGATCCTGGAAATCACACTTTGTGACACTCCAACGGCTTCAGCTACTTCGGCTTGAATTTTTCCCCCTTCTAACCTACCAACAATTGTCCAATCTTCTGAATCGGTTAAATGACCTCTTTGAAACATCGTTCTCATCGAAACAAAGCAGTCACTGAATGCCAATCATTCTTGTCTTCATTGTCTTTTATTCAGTTGAAAGTCAAATTTCATTTACTGCCGCTGAAGACGTTTTTGACGTCAAACTCAAAATTAGAATACTCCACAGTTTGAAAATCAGAAAAATTTTCATTTGTGATTCTCTTCTTCCATTTTCAGCAAAAAAAAATTCGCTTTTATCTTTATTTCATGTAAAACTTACAATACCCTTTAATTGTTTTGAGCAGTGTATATATATATATATATATATATATATATATATATATATATATATATGACAGCCCACATTTCCCATGCCTGTTTTCTTTACCGATGGCTCTGGGGTGTGAAGTATAGCCCATCACGAAACTCTCGTAGTTTAGTTTCCAAACATGTTTGTTTCTCTGTTTTAGCGACACCCACTGAAAGGGTGAAAGGTTTTGTCTATCTTTCTCAGCCAGAGGAGAACCTTGGACCTGTGCGTTGGCAGCGTTTGACGCTGCCACGATCACAAAAACGACGGCAATGATGTTCAAACATGACAGCTATGAAGGGAATTTTTTACAGGTACTCGACAGAAAGACTAGTTTTCGGAGAAAATTCAACATTTAAAAAAAAAGTGTGTTAAAGTCCACTGATGTTATTAAAGACGAGGAATTATTTTATTCTGTAAAATCAATGCATATGGTTGCTCGACGGCTGAGAGTACTACTAAAAACTTCTAGCACATAATTTTTTTAAAAAAAGAGTAGAATATAAATATCGTAAAACTAAGTGGCAGCATTTCTTTTGGACTCTGTAATATAACCTCCAAATAGGAATTCAAAATTGTGGTTAATATATAAATTGTTGAAACGAAAGTGTTGTGCTCAGAGGCACGTTGCCAGGTCATTGGATTTAATTTCAAAGTCAGCAAGAAACCGAAATGAAAATTAGTATCGAGTTTCGAAATAGTAAAGAAATTACCTCTTTGAATTTGAAGCTATTAAGGGCTTTTAAGGTATTCAATAATAATATTTTGGAAAGTATCAAATCCAATTCTTTTGCCACTCGGTGAGCATTAGCGCTAACGTGTACGCTTTTTCTCTCATCTGAAGCACAAAATTTTTTATTGCTTCGCTCGACACAAGTTTTCTATCTTTTCTATTACTAATATTAAATGAATTTATTTCATCAAACTTTGCTATCGCCAATGAAAGAGTTTTGATGGTTACAAAACTTTTAACATCCCTAAAGCTGGTATTTCCAGAAAAACTTCTGTGGAAATTTGATTAGACCTTAGATTTCTAGAAAAACTTTTGTGGGTATTGATTGACTCGCAAAATTAGAAAACAAAACTCCAGCTAAAAAGTCTAGGAATTATGCAATTTTTGTGATGATAAAATGGAAAAAATACACGTTTTATTTCTTTTTCTTTTCGCAATTATTCGTGCATTGAAAAATAAATTACCGAAGAAAATTGTAATATCTGCATAAAAATATTCCTCGCTGTTTAAATGTTTTATTTTTCCAGAGTGAACAGCAAAAGTGACTTTTTATCTATTTTATTTTTTTTTTTAATTTCAGTTAAAAACAATAAGCTTTGTTGTGTTGTTACATATTTAAATTAAAACAGATAATTTATTGTGAAAACTGAGAATTTTAGGAATAATAGCTATTTTATAATAGTGTTAGATAAATATATGAGGAAATATAAGATAACCATTCACAAATGTGTTATTAATTCAAAAGTCATTTTGGCAATGAAATCATGAAATATATATTCTTATACATTTAAAACATTCACAACACTCCATTATTTTTTACTTAAAATTTTATTAATTACTTAAGAACAAACACATTTTCAATAAATCATTTAACTATCTTTACTCTGTATAAATATACAAAGCCACAGTGGCCTGGTTAGATGAACTCTCGTTCTTGCTATCAGAAGGTTATGATTTCGTATTCCGATTTAATCAAAGATCCCTCACGTTCAGTAAAGCCATCTGGGTACGTTAAATAGGCAGCACTGCCAATGTTCTCCACGTGAAATGAAACTTCTAGAGGTGGCAAATCAAGTATTTCAGGACCTTCTGCTTGATATCTACTTCTAAATCTACGAAGATAGATCTATCTGCTAGATCCCAATTCTGTTGTAAGTACTAGAAGTATGCCTGTACACACTCATATGTATATACATAATGAGTCAATTTACATAAACAAATGTACATAAATTCTCCGAAAATATTAGATAAATTCAATTATACAAATAATAAATGCACCGAAAATTTATTAACTGTTAATATGAGCCTCCTACACGGTGATTTAGGTATCCATTTATTGAAATGTTTGTGGATATCAACTTCGATCGTGTTAGATAGTTGGTGCTGTTTTAGAATGTGTTTAAATAATTCTACCAATACTTAAATATGAATATGATTAAAAAGTTTTTGAGATTATTCATGTATAGAAATAAAACATAGTTATTTTTAACAAGTTATTATTTTGAATTATGAGAATGCGGCATTAAATTTCAAAAAATGCTTATGCGTTACCAATGGGAATAGGTTATTAATAATTTTCTTTTAAAGGGGTAAATTTAATGTTTCACATTGAGACTTTTTGACAAGATTTGTGTGTTTTTAGCATGAAATGTAGGCTTCACTGTAAAGAATTTATTTGTAATTCGTGTATGTACTTTGGAATCGCTAGAAATTCAGGCAAGCAGACTGATTCTGAAGTTTAAGTTTTAATTTTTTTATTAAATACAACTTAAATTTCATGACTTCTGTTAACCTCAGTTAACTTTTAATAAGATAAAAGCTGGTCACAATAAAATAATATTTTTGTATCTGTTATTTCTTATGAGTTACAGCTTTTAAATTGTAGAAAATAGATATTAAATGCTTAAAAATGAACATTTTATAAAGAATATTTTTTCCACATTTGTATGTTTAATATAATTCCTATAAGTTAAAAATCATTTCTGAACGAGTAACATTTTTTCTGCATGAGCTGACAGAACAGTAAATTAATTGACATTATAGTTTTGGATCAGATATCATTTCTTAACATACTACATTCATTAGCTAAATCAACAAAACATTTTATAACCAATCCTTCCATTCAAACCAGGTTACCTGAGTCATCCACAACAGTGATCACACTGGAATGGCGAATGGAGCCGGAAGGAATGCGAACGACGCAAGTATAGTTGGCCGACTCCAAGACCTTCCTGAGCACGATCCTCGTACCTACAGGAAAGAGGTCTTCAATTTTCTCTGCGTCTTGTCCTGGTTTGATTTCAACGTCATTTCTCCACCAGCTGTAGCTGAGGGAGCCGAACAAATCGTCTTTTGAGACGCAGGTGATGTTGACGACACTTCCGACGCGCACGGTTGACGCCAGTGGTGTCACGATGGGCTTGCACAGAGGTTGCACCGTCACTTGCGTTGACAAGTTCTCATTTTTAATTTCGCTCCACGCATTGCAAGTTATCGTGCCTGAAAAAGACAATCAAAGTTGAATCAAGCTGACCACGAAATAGTTAGTTCTCTGATCTTTTATACAACAGGCTGTGAATTCAAATCCCACCTTATGTTTTATGTTTGTAGCATTTCGGAATCCACCATAAACTAGCAGATTACAAATGAATGTAATTTACTACTAAACTTACAGTTCCTTGTAAATCCCATTAGAATAATGAAAATAATTTTTTGGTTGAATTAGGCATCATTCTTAGAAATATAAAGTTTCATAAGTATTTATAGCAGTTATGTACTCATTTTTAATACTTTGTTCCATAAATTGTCTTAAATCAGGATTTTACTGTTTTTTGACACATTGTGTTAAATAATGCTGCATGATTCTGATGTGGACAGTACAAAAGCATTTTTTTTTATCAATTCTATTATTTAAATGATATAATAAGGAGAAAGATATATATATATATATAAACAGAATAACTATACATGCCGAGAAATAATATCTAAAATATAAAATAGGTAAGTGTAAGATGCATAAAACAATTTGTAAAGAAACTTCTGAACTTGCATCATTTAAATTTAAAAATCAAAAATTCAATTAATTATTTTAATCCTATTATGACTTTCATTTAAATAAATAAAAAATATTTATGACTTTAATAATGTCTTAAAATTAATTTTTGCAATAAATATTGCATTAATGTAAATAACCATTGTTTGTTTTTGAACATTGGAAAACATTACAAATGCAATATAATATTTGAAACATTAATTTTTAATAGGTGATTTATTTTTGTATAGATAGCACAGAATTTTATTAGTAAGGATTTGGATGCAGACAAGAGTAAGTATAATGCGCAGTTTATAAAATATATACACAGCTTAATGAACAGATAACGTGTAAAATTTTAGATCATTAGAAATATCTGTTATATTTGAAATATTAAGAAAGAAATTTAATGTGTGACTTGAAACTAAAACCACACCTGACAATTTGAATATATTTCTTCTTGATAAATAAGCTTTCTTTTTATTACAAACCAACACTATTAGATACTATGGAAGTTCTAATAAAAATAACGAGCAAATTGCTAACAAGGGGAATTGAAGTAATTTCCTCGGGATATTTTATTCTGTTTCAAATAAATATTGATTGGCTGAAAAAACTGCTTATTGACAAATAACATTCAAGAATAATTTACTTGTTTCTGTGAACAGAATGTATTTCAAATGACTTTTCTGAAGTCAAATTTAATGGTTTTCTTTGTAAGTGAATGTGATAAAATTATTCTGAAAATGTTGATTCTCAATATTAAAATTAGGTTATAAGCTCTAACTTTAATAAATGAAGTTTGAAGTAAAATTAATAAAAGCAGACCTTTTAACAAGGAAATAAAAGGTCTTTTTCCAAAACAAAAATAATATTTTTGAAGTAATGAAAAATACACAATTTATTTTCAATGAGTTTATCCATATATTTTGACCCCATTACAGATTAATTTAAAAAGATCCAAAATGCTCTTTTCTCATCAAGAATTTACCTGAAAGAATTCTTTCTGTTATAAATACGCATTTTTAAGACTTATGAAAGAAATAAAATTTTGCTTGAAACGCTTTCAGATGATCGAGTTTGTCTTTCGAATTTTCATTTCAATGCAGTGAAAAGAAGAGTATTGGATTTTTTATGGAAATTGCTGTTCTAAATCTGTTCAACGAGTACAGGATCAGCAATTTGTACCTTCCAAAGTATCTTTCTATAAAAAAAAACTGTATATTTCATCTTCGTTGAGTTATTATTAATAATTCTTCTAGTCAACAGTCTTTATAATATTCTTAATAATATCTGCCAAGCAAAGAGCCCATTTAAAGAAAGATAAATACCTTTTATCGGTAATGATGAAAGTCCTTACTGTTAACTTTAAAAAATTATATTGCTTTAAAAGAAAAATACGAATTACTAAAGATTTGTAAGGTTACTTAAAAGAATTGTAATAGTTTATTACGAAACAGAATTTTGTGAAATTTTGTAATTTTTATGGAAGTCTATTATGCTTTTAATTTTATAGAGAAACTATTTCGAATATGAGAGAAATTAAAATTGGTTACATTCTTTTCAAATAAACGAATTATTAAATTTAAATAAACTTCTTATCTATTATGACATGAAAAAATTATTCATCATTTCTTCAATTTGGGAAAATGTACAGCTAAAGGAAAACATTTTCTAATGTAAATAAGAAATTAATAATTTAATACTATAATATAAAATTATTCATTTTTTTAAATATAATTATTTTCTAGTACAGTTAATAACAGATGTCAAAAATTCCCACAATACGAAAATCATTGAGCAAATCTATTCATTTATCTTCAAATTATACGAATTACTTATTAATGCTAAGAAAGTTAAAGTCTTAAAAATAATGTGACTATCGAAAATAAATACAGTGAAAACCCGATTTTATGTTTCTCAAGAGACTGGGTAAAAAAAAAAATAAATAAATAAAAAATAAAAAAAAAAATAAAAATAAATAAATAAATAAATAAAAAAACGTAAAATGTAGAAAATACATACAATCCAAAAATCAAATAGAAAAATACTAATGTTAATAAAGATGAGTCACTTTTAAACGGTGTAATATCTAAATTTTTCGAAAAGAACATTATTATGCATATCATTTTAAGATCCTTTTAACACATTTAGTTGGAATCCTGGCTTTCAAGTTGAAAATAGTTCGTAATAGGGGATTATTTTCTATTCATTGAGTTCAAAGTGAATGCAGCATCTTCTTGGATTAAATTACTTTGCAAATTTTTTACTGGTCTTTATAAGTCTTTCATTATTTGTAAGCTCTTCATTGCAGTATTAAAAGCAGGGACAGGCTGCGCTTCCGGTTCTTCTTGTTGATTTTATCAGCCGACGAAAAGTCCATAACGTCGTCTACGGATGAAGCAGTAGTTCTTTCACATTTGCATGCTGCTAAGTTTTCCGGGATGTAATCGTCGAAGTCATAGGTATTAACTGTTTCGTTGTCCTCCTCCGAGTCCACCGCTATTTTAACGATTCTGCAACTTCATTTGTTTGTTTTGTTTGCTCAAAAAGTCTTCAAAAATGGCTTGGGTTATTAAAGCTTTTTTGTGTGCTACGTACTTTGTCGGAAAACTTCTCACATTTTTGAAGCATCATGGGTTGCGCAATTTTTCCAACAGAGGTGTCAGCTTCTTACTTCCATCAGAATTACAATAAAACCGTAAGACACAATTTGGACATCTTCTCTCCTTGGCAGGACTTGTAGCAACGTCACTTTTATCCGATAGGAGATTAAAGAATTGTCCGAACTCGTCTGCATTAAATATGTTCTTTGGTTTTTATCCTTTGGTCAAATTTAGTAGATTTTTCTTCTATATTGTAGTTTTATTTATACTTGATGATTCTCCTGAAAGCGATCTATACACAATATTATGCCTTTTTTTTCTGTCCATTCAGCCATTTGAAGCTGTCACGTCTTTCAAACTACCAAGCCTACCGGTGATTTCTAGAGTTTTTTCTATTAATAGCATGCCATTTATACGTACATTCGTGGCACGAGTTTCTTTAAACCACTTTAATAAGATAATTCCAGCTCGTCTTACGGTGAATTTTTTATTGTTTTCCATTTCTTGGAATTTTTATCACCCTCTTCATCGATGTTTTTATCAATGTATTCTTTTTTCTGTAATATTGATTTAAGTGTTGTCACGAGAAATCCTTGCGATAGTTAGAATGCTAGTTTGGTTCCACGAAATTCATCAAATTGTTTAATAATTTCGGCTTTCTCAGCAACAGAAATTTTTTTGCGTTTTTTACTCGTTATTGCGGCTTGAAAAGGTTAGAAATGTGACCACCGCGTGCTAAACAGCAACTGAATGTTGACCAGTGTTATACAGTGTATCTCATGCTTATTTGAAAACGTGTAGAAGGATAACCCCTCCCTTCTTACCCGACGAAAAAGAAGGAGTCATTCATCTGATTGGTAACTGGAGTGTCTCTTTCCCAGTCCATCTCATTCATACCAATGAAGTGTGTTGCTTCAGTACTTTGCTTTCCGCTAGCAGTATATTCAGGGAAGTAGACAGTAAGTCTGTCTGTGGAATGCGTTTCTATTTTCATAGATTAACTTTCAACAGTGTGGATTAGTTTTAAAAAAAGCACAAAAGGAAAAATATTGCTTATTTTATTATGAGTTGGAAGCTCCTCTTTGAAAAAGGGAAAAAGTATTTTTCCTTTTTCCAGAGAAGAAATTCCATAACAACAAACTTACAATCCTGGTTAAATTAACATTATTAGTATACGAGAAACCTGGGGACCTGATAGAAAAAAACCTAAAATGCAGGAAAAACGTTGATTCGGGTGATATAAAATTGGGGTTTCACTGTATTACATAAAAATGAATGATTAAGAAGAAAATACAATTATTAATTAACAAGCAAATTTATTTAAACTAATGTTTGAAAGGTTATTATTCTACAAAAATAATATATTTTAACATAGTTTAAAATGTTTTAACTAAGTTTTTTTTACATAGTTATGTGGGATCGAAAACGTCACTAGAGAGCCATACGCATCAAGTTTGCCGCTAGACATGTAGAGCGACGAAGAGAGACCCGAGTTGAAGACGTGAAGGCGTACAAATTGATTTTTAGACGATCGATCATTAACTTTTAATTATAACATTCTAAGAATATATTTCTTAGATATTCATTTGTAAAGTCTTTTTTTGTTATTTCTAAAAAAATTATTATTAAATAATTTAAACTTCATCTGTAATTTATTTCTATCGTAGAATGCAAGCCCATAGTTATATTTCGAGAGTAATATAAATATGCTTAAAAACATAAACACATGAGTGTAATATACGAGATTAGTTCTTCTCCACAATTAGTCACCTCTCTCTTTATCTAAGCAAAGCGTTTTAAAAGCTATTATAAAATTAGGAGATGCATAAAGTTCTAAATGAGGATAAAAGATTATGTGATATATTTTAAAGATGAAAATCATAAATCAGATTACACATTTGGAAACTTTTGGGAAATTCTGTAAGATCAAAATCTAATTTCTTTTTTCTTTTAGAAAGATGTATGAATTATCAAACGAAGCGTTTTCAGAGAAATGAGTTTTCGTATCACGTATTTTATTAGTCTTTTTTTGCTGCTAGAAATTTCTTATTTTTATGATGTATCATTCCCTTTAATATATAGTAAATAGAGCCACTTATATAGAAGAAGGGTTCCATAAAAATGGTTTGAGTGATTTTGTGCAGAAATATATTATATTTGTCAGGGGAAAGAGAAAGAATTTCAACACAGTCAAAACTCTTTGATGTAATGATTCAAGTTTTTTATTTCGAAGAAATACAGTTTTTATTGAGATAACTTTTCTTGGCAAACGCATTTAGGTTTTTTGTACCATAATTTTTCTCGTCTTACAAAATAACTATGCACTTAAAGAATTTAGTGATTTCTTTGAAATTAATATGCAACCACTGTAAAGAAAACATTGAGCCTTTATCAAATATAAGTTAATTAAAGCAACATAATTTTGTTATTTTTTGGGAAATTTTGCATTATTTTGTAAAGCGCAATTTTTATCATAAAGGATTTTATTTTATTGTTTATACAAACGATTATGGTGAAAATTTCTACTTCAAATTAAATGATAATTTTTAAGGAAAAAAACAGACTTATAAAAATATAAAAATATACTAAATTCAGAATACCAAATACAGAACTATTTAACTGTAACTTAAAAAGTATAACCTATGAAAGTGAATCTGATTTTTATCCATGTAGTTTTTAGTGAATCAAGAACAATATAACGAAAATTGTGTTAGTTGTTGCCGTGCATAATTTTGCATTCGAGAAAAATTTTCATCTAGAAATTTATAAGCAAATTTTTATGAAACACATGTAAAAACAAAAAATATTCAAAAACATTTTTTTTAAATTTGTCTAACACATTGAATAAAATATTCTAAATAATAAAACATTTGAATGAAATTATATTTGAGTTCAATGTATTCTCAATTTACACACCAGTTGGCAAAATAAAATACATTCATCTCTTTACATATGATGTCAGCAGTAAAAAAAAAATAAAAAAAAAAAATAAAAAAAATACAAAATTTTGTTATTTAGATGACAAAAGAATGAATAACAGTAGATGTAAGCAATCATAATGCAAAAATTATGACTACTTTTACATGGATTAAAAATATAATTTTAATCTGTATTTTTTTAAATTTCATAAATTAATTACAAAGATATAAAAAGTTTGACAAGAAATAACGTCTGATGGATTATATCTGTAGCTTTTTTCAATGAAATTTGGTACATCGATCCTGCTTGTTAATTTATGTTGTAAATCCGTACCTTATAATCTAGTATAAGCATCGCACCACCTATAGTTGAAATATATATCTATAGCTTTAACAATGCAGTAGAAATAGTTTAATTTATTTAGATAAATTTAGTCCATGTTACTCAATTTTTTTATTGTTAGTTGATTTTTTTATTATACTAGATTATTTTATTGTATATATATAAAATACCACGTGAAAAACATTTTAGATTGGATTTAAGTGAATACATTTTACAAATTGGTTTTTAAACGATAGTTGTGGCATTAATTTTGAAAATATTCTTTCGTTGAGATGAAACATAAGATAGTGTGCAAAGTTTAAGCAGTAAGTGTTTTTTTTTACCATAACTCCATGCGAAATCTTCTCAGAGATAAAAATTCAGAAATGGGAGCCTATTTTGCACTTAAGCCATGATGAATAACTTGTTCAGAAGAATGAATGCAATGTATGCAGTATGGAATCAAAGAGTAAAAGTTTTGTTGAATGCATAATATCTTTACTCTTAATTGTCTGTCCATGGAGAAAACAAGAAGATAGTTCATTAAGCATATAGCAAATGGCTGCTTCGAGCCGTCTTTCCATACTCAGCACTAGATTGTTCAACAGTTCTTAAGTAAGAGTCCTAGTTATCAATATCGGTTTCAGTTGTTTGGTATTTCCAGAAGGATGTAATCGTGCAACAAAGTATCTTTCCATAACATTCCACATATATTGTATGTGATTTAAACTAGAAGAATAGACTGGCTAGTCCAACTTCACTTTATGGTAGCTCCTGAAAAGCAAGTATGTGGTGTAGCCGTGCTCTGTCATGTATACAAATATAGTGTGCTTCGATGGCACTTCGGGACAGACTCACACGAGGTAAGATCATATATTTATAATAGCGATTTCAGTTACAGAATCTCTGCCGAAAACGTGGGGCTAAGTGCTATCTTTTGGAAATAATAACTCCAAAACAACCGTAATAGTCTCTCTCTGTGATGCTACTGGGATGAAAACATGTCACAACCCCTCTCTAAATCATCTGAAGGTATGACACTGAAAAGACTCATATGAGTAAGGAGGACACAAGGCCATACATAAGTTATTCAGTTTTTGTGCTCCTTGCACCACTCTTAATTGTGGCCTTTAATGCCAACCTTCAAAGGGATGGAGATTCAAGATAGTTTGTGAATAAGGTTTTATTGTGAAGGCATCTGAAAATAGATAAATGTGATAATTGTCCTCAAGTTACTGCAGTTTTAAGTTAGTTTGACGATAGGAAATTTTTTTGTAATAAGTAAGTTTGTAAACTGGTAAGTTTGCATCCTTACTGAATTGAAAATTCGTCGTATTCACTAATAGTGGCTTGGACACCTTAAATGGCTCAATGACGCAATGTGAAATAAAGTGTATGGTAAAGTAATATAATACCTGTTTGGCGGTTAATATATGAGGTCTCTCTACTATATTGATTATTACTAAAAGACTCCCACATGGGGCTGCTTGCACAAAATTTGTAGAGCCCAACATTAGGCTAGGTGAAGGGAAGTATACTGATGAAACAACAACCTAACAATGATCTTTGGCCATCAGTTTCAAAGACTGAAAATATTAAGTTGTGATTGTTATCTCTTTTCATTTTTCAGAAATATGGATGGTGGAAATATAATAATATTAAAATAAAAATCAAATCCTTAATCAACGATGAAAATATATTTTAACTGCACAGCAGCAAAAGTGTGCCCTATTTTTAATAAACTGCAATTAAGAAAAATCCAGTAGTGCCTGTACGTTGTTCGGCATTTTCTTACTAAAAGGAAAAATGTAGGGAATTGTTTATTGCATTGAAATGACACTAGAATGAACAAGGTATAAAATATGTATTGCATATACTATGCAAATGAAAAAATAAATACTGAATTGAAGTGAGAAGAATGTAAGTCATGTATGCACAAGTAATTTATGAAATTCCGAAACCGAACTTAATATCACAGATGTGCATAAGACATATTTTAAAATTTCTTCATTAATAATAAGTTAAAATAACTTTTAAAATAAAAAGAATTTAAATAATTTTTAGGATTGAAAATATTGGAAACAAAGAAGAAAGAGTTAAACAAATTTATTTCTAGAATTTATGCTTCGGTAGCGAATTCTAAATTGATAAAAGACAAAGGAAAAATGTTCTTAGAAACGATTTTATAAGAGAAATTTGTTAAATTGTATACCAAAGTTTCGTTTTTATATGAGGGTAAAAGGTAATTTTGTTAAAAGAAAAGATAAAAAAATAACGTTTACCTGTATCGAGGGCATGTGTTCGGTCGAAACCGAGCAAGAAAGTCTCCCTTCCGTAGGAGTCCTGAGGGATGGTCAAGCTCCAGACTCTGCCCCGAGTGGAGGTAAATTCGATTGGGAATCCATCCTTCAGCCACTTGACGTTGATCGTGGAGTCGTTGACGACGATACAAGCGATGAGAAGAGGGATGCCCTCTGCGACAGGCATCTCCTCTGATACTTCAAGCCTCCAGATGCTGAAATCTGCGAGAAAATGGGTGCAGATGCTTAAAATTCTTATAATCATTAAGAATGTAATGAAATCACATGAGTGTTCATTTCTGTTTATTATACATGAGACATTTCATTTATCCATAGTAGTGGTAAAGCATTGAAAGATTCTTTAATGTTTTACACAACATTGCCTCCCACATTAATAATGAGTATTTTAAGCAAATATGATACTTTTGTCTCTTTTAAATTTTAAAATATGAGAATTTTTCATAGTATATTGTGAAAACGCAGATATGAGGATCAAAAAAGTAAATATATTTTTACCCTATTGCTTCTCATACATTCTTCCCTGGAACATAATGTGAAAAATTGTCCATAATTGTTCATATTATGCAGATGGAGAAGTATTCATATTATTTAAGCAAATATTACAGTTTACGTAAATATTATGAATATTATGTTGCTAAGTCTTACCAATAGTTCATGGGAAAATCCTGCTTTTTTATTTTTTTTTTTTTAAATATTTTGATATCATATAATGAATGTTCTCAAGAGTTAAGATCGATATTTGCTATGTAAGATTACTTTCGAGAACCTTTTCATATAAATAGAGGAGCATCTTTTAAGCTTTTAAGTACTCACCTGGATAGATGCACATGCAAAGAGCAAAGTTCTTTGCTCACTGCAGTACCCATCTTTCAC
>JAPDSC010086655.1:51783-61995 GCA_026290005.1 Latrodectus geometricus | reverse complement strand
CCCACTCATTTCAGCATTTTTTCCCATTGCGTTTCATTTTTAATAACTAAACGATCTTTTTTCAAAATAACTCTTACATTTTCGAAAATTTTTAGTTTTAGCACATAGATTAATAACTGTGTTACTTCTCAACTTATAAATATCAATTTGTTTTTAGCGTATTTCTACATTCTATTAATAAGGCGCAGTTGAATCCGAAGCAACTGTATCCTTTCATCTCTCCAGAGTGAGGATAATTCATTTGTTTTAAATTGCAAGTTACACCACATAAGACTTTTGAAAAGTTAAGAAAACACAAAATTTTTCTTATCAATAGCATCTTCCAGATCACACCAGCCACCTAATAAATAGTTAAATATAATCCAATAAACAATAAGGTAAACGAGTTTACATTCAAAGAGAAAACTATAATTTTATGAGTTAGAAGATTAAATTTAACGATTTAAATTGGCGAGATGGTTAGTTAAAGGAAAGGCAACTTAAAAATATTTTATAAATTCATTTTAGATAAATAAATTTATTGAATTCTTATCACTTTCTAATCAGCTAAATTCTTACCAAATTCATTGCATTGATTGAATTTCGGATAAATAGTTCTATAGTTTGGCAGAGAGTGGAATAATTCTTCATGGCAATTGGGCACTACAGAATCGTGATCTGGAAATAAATAAGACAAAAAATAGATTAAAAAATAAATGCTAATAATCAATACAAAATAATATAAAAGTAACAATTACAATATGATATTCATATGGAATCAAGAAAAGTTTAGTTAAATAACTGAACTTTTCTAAACTGAAATTGTTTCAATATAACATTTAATATAAAATTTTGGAATATTACAAATGACCTTTTAAAAATGTCATAAAATTCTGGTTCGTATTGATAACTAAATATATCAAATCTATTTTAAATGTTTACTGTACCAAAAATTTATTTATTTTTCATCGATTGTCTCTCAAATATATGTGCGTATAATTTATTGTTCCTTCATAAAGATTTTAAACAACAACGTATATTCAATCCTCTTCTTTCTGGAAGAAATTTCTTAAAATGCCTCTACTTGAATACAACAAAGAAGTTATTACTTGTAAACGTATAAATATTTGAAATTAATCATGAACAGTATTTTATAGAATTATTAAATTCTGAAGTCCTTTTGCAACGATTCGGAAAAGAATTCTATCTGCAAATCACATTACCTATTTTCAATAACATCTTCAAACAAGTATGAATACGCATAAAAATGAACTAAGACATTTAAATCATGTATTAAATAAAAGTTAAAAATTAAATTATTTTCAGTAAATCAATTAAAATGCATCCATTAAACTACTAAATGGTGAAGAATTTTATGTTATCATATAGTTAGAAAATGATAAGCAGGAAAATTTTCATCCATTATTTTATCCATTAAATTAAGCACTCTGCTTACATCTCTCGGAAAAATATCACATTTACATTTTGAAAATGCTCCCTTAAAAACTTCCCTGCATTGTATATTTTTGCGGCTATCTAATTTCTTCATGTAATCAGTTAACCGATTTCTTGGTAAGAAAGGCCTAACAAAATTATCTTAACCTTCCTGTATTGACTGTCGATTTCATTCAAATACTTAAATGCATATTTACATAAAAATGTTTATTCTCACGCTCTTATTTAATTACCTTCTTTTATTACTAACAAACTCAATGTAATGGTTTTCTGTTTTAACGTAATCGAGCTATTGATTGCAAGAAAACATGTGCAATGCACTAAGAAGGTAAATCTTTTATCAAATCTTTTATAAAAAGACAGAGGATTTAGGAGACAAAGAAATACTTTTTAAACCTTATTTAAAAAACGAAATTTATAATGGATTTTTTTATATTTTATTAATAATTCTTACGTATAGTACAAAATTAAAATACACACATTTGACGAGTGAGACTCGTATAATCTGCTTATTTCAATGCAACACAGTCTTCAAATAATTCAGTAGTCAAAGGCTTTATGATTAAGGATAGAACAGTGTTCTTCAGAGGGAAATATCGCGTGTTCGAAACATACCTCTTTTACATTTCTTCCTTATGCATGCATGTCCGTTGCGATGCGAACTTTGCAATTTTTTTGGGTATTCTCTCTTGCGAGTCGTGCATACGTCAGTATCTATGAAAAGTCCTCCCAGAAGGCAAATATAAGTGCACATCAAAAATGCTTTACAACAGCCTATTAGTTCGTTAGGACTAATAAGAGTTTTGGCAATGCTGTGTCAAAGTTTATGTGATTAGGGCTCGCCGTGACCTATCTATAGAATAAAGTTCTTCAGAGTATAAAGTTCTGGGTTCAATACCAGCAACTTTTAAATAAAGGGAGATAGGTAGTGAGATTCAGTCTATTTCATGCAAATCTGTCGGGGTGCGTGTTTGGGGATTTCCTGAATATCCTTTCTTCTGACACGTGAATACGGTCTTATATTTCAATCATCATGATATATTCATATCAAGAATATATCAAAAGTTACGCAGCAGGGGCAACTTACGCCATGTATATTGAAATGCCTTCGAATGATCCGCCTGTTTAGCTGTCCCAATATGATGGAGAGCCAAACCGCTGAATATAATAAACAACAAAATGTGAGTCTTTGTGAAAGCGAATTTAAAAAATCATACGTGGCTGTGTGAAAGAGATTATAGATGGTTGCTTTTGCTCGCAGATTTAAATTATAAAATACACTAGTTACCATGAATTAAAGAAAAATCACAAAAATTTCGATAACGCAAAAAGTTTAGCGTGGAATTTAATGAAACTTAAACACAATTCCCAACACATAAGAATTTACAAAATATCATAAGAAATCACTATCAAATTATAGTGTTACAAAAATTAGCATATGTATACAATGAACAAATGTAAGGTATAAGTTTGGTATAGGAAAAATACCTTTAATATATAAAATGATCCCCCCGAGAAGCAAAACAGCGGATGCTGTGATGTGTGATGATCTCAGTTTTTCGGTCTATTAATAAGGTAGGAAGTTCTAATCATTGCTCTTCCAAAGCAGTTGAAAGTATTATCAGGATAAGGAAGGAATTGAGAGCAGCTACATGTCATCCAAGAGAAAATATTTGAAATAAGCCAAACATGTTTGTATTAGGTTAAAATCCAGTGTTAGAGCTGGCTACAGCATACGCTCAATTATTTCCTGCTCTATATAAGCATCAACAATGCAAACCTGTGCATTATCATCTGTAGCACGAAAGCATCACCTATTGCCCAGCATAAGGGCGCACATAAGCATACAAGATGTCAATTCTATAGGTGTAAGAATTAATATTTCCACGGGAAAAGACACGGAGTTCTATGAATCCGCCCAAAATGATACCATTCCAAACACAGACATTGCAAAATTTATATACACATCTTTCACAGGTGTTCAATGGATGAAAACGATTTCCACGTTCTCTTCAAATCCGTGGCTCCACAATCTCTTCAAATCCAAAATTGGCAAATCCGTGGTTAGAAATTGTCGCCAGAGTCACAGACGCACTAACATTCCGCCATTTAGCCACTTTTAGCTGGCTTTGTAATGCTCTAGCTTCCAAATAGCACGCCATAGAAATTATTCTGTCAAATAATGCCTGGAGGCCCTTGTAACAATTTTGTTATACCAGATTTTTAATCTCCGACACGTAGTGACATTTCCGCTTCAATCTGAGACATCCATTTTTATTCTCCTTGGAAATGACATATTCCAGCAAACGCGCACTATTTTACATAATGACATATTGTTCAACTCTTTTTACTAGCCAACATATTTAAATTTCATTGATATTGTCTTACTTTTGGGAGAGTTATCTTTATTTTTGTGATTTTCTCTTAATTTTTAGTAACCAGTGTACTTTATAAATTTAATACATTTTTGTCCGAAAAAAATAATGTTTGCACTCATTTAGAAAAAAAAACTCCACTTGAAGGTTTTTTTTTTATGTTTTTGAGAAATTGTAATCAATAAAAGTTAAAAATAATATTTTCAATAAGAAAGTTAGTTAGTATAGATTCCTTTCTTGATACAATTGGATATATATTTTGCGTGTACAGACAACGTAGATAAACAGCTTGGTTCTCAACTGAAGAAATAAGAACTTAATTTAAAATTTATCTGACACAATGAGCACCATAAAAATCACAACCTTTTATTTCTATTGCAGTATATTAAGTGCCATTCTTATGCTGCTAGCAAAGCGTCCATTTTAAATTGTTTAAATAAAGGATAAATATATAGAATATGAAGGGCGAGAGATAGT
This sequence comes from Latrodectus geometricus, assembly GCA_026290005.1. Lineage (NCBI taxonomy): Eukaryota > Metazoa > Arthropoda > Arachnida > Araneae > Theridiidae > Latrodectus > Latrodectus geometricus. The sequence goes on along the minus strand of JAPDSC010086655.1, from coordinate 57,709 downwards.
CAGTCACACTCATGGTTAATTATGATTTACTTCTTGTCTGTATTAAAATTTTTTCTTAATTCTTTACCTAGTAGAAAAAATTTCTTATTAAATTAAGAAAAACCTTTGCTTTTGAAATGCAAAAAAAAAAAAATGTTATTTGTAACTCTAATATATTAGAGTATATATACACACCAATAGGTCCAAATTACCTGCATAAAAGAAAACTGAAATTTTACATGCTGATATGTAAATTTTAGCTGATAGGAGTTGCTCGTCTGCACTTAGAAGAAAATGTTAACATTCTGTTAAAGAGCATGAAATAAGACGTGAACATTTATGAGAGTGAAGAAAAAGTAAGATATTGGGTTTCATTCACAATGCTATATTAATATTTCATACATCACTTTCGAGAAGTGCTCTATCTTTAAGTGTGTCATCCAGTGTAAAAAACTTTCCAGAAAATTCCGATTCGAAAATATGATATTTACCTTTTATTTTTATATTGAAAACACTGTTTGCCGAACGAAATGAAACCTCACGTATAGCTCCTATGAAAAAAACTGAGAGTGGCACACAACGCTCGAAAATGTTTTTTACTTAAAAAGTTGTTAAATATTGAAGTCAGAACAGTTTGCACCCGTGCTTCAATAATACATTTAGAATAGGTGTTAAACTAAAAAAATCAGAACAACATTTTTCATAAATTGACAAAAAATAGTAAATATCGTTATTATTTTTTTTAAGAAACATAACACGAGGAATGTAAAAGGTATTAAAAGTGGAGAACCAAATGAGATCCATACTGTTTCCCTATCCCTCGCATAGGTGACAATTTTAAAAAGAAATAAAGAGTAACATGTAAAGAACGTTCTTCAATCCCTGAAAGGTGTTCATCTTGTCATAAGCAAATGTTTAGAATATCATAATCAAAGCTTAATTATTGCTTAAACTAATGTCAAATATGTTATTGACGAAATTTCTAAATGGAACACAGTGTATATTTTATATATAAGACAGTCGGAATTCCACATCCTGATATAAATTTCATTCCGTGCAACTATTCTAGAGCCAAAGTTTGGCATAAGTACACTATAAGGATTTCATTTATATAGATCCCTATTATCATTATTCTTACACTTCGGATTAAAAAAAAAAGAAAAATTAATAATGTTTAAGCTTACATTCAGTTAAAATTGAGTTTGGTAATTAAGTTTTCGGAAACAGTCAGAGCAAGAATATACACTTTTATTATAACTAATGGGAGGATTCAATAATATTTATTATCAAATAAAATTATACTCCATGAAAACCATATAAATCTAAAACTGACTTAACACATTGTTGTGGAAATCTTTAGTATGTTTATAATTTTTTTTTATTTAAATAGGACTTTTTTATTATAATGTTGGAAGTATCCTAATATTAGTAAATTCATGAGTAGAAACATTTTCACAAGCAACTTTTTCATCACAAAACTTTCAAAAATGGAAAAAAAAAAAAAAATTGTAAAATGCTTGCATGTCTTGTGTTTTCTGAACTTTTCTCTTTAAAAGATATAAAAAGTATTTCGTTTTATTTTCTCTGTTTACATAAGGCAACATGTTAATAAGTGAATTCCATTTCAACAGAAAAAACTTACCTTTATCTGGAAGTGATTCCATTTCGCATTTTGCTCCAGTGAAGTGTGGAAGGCATTCACACGTCCTGATAGAAGAGCCAATGTAGTACCTTGAAACAAAAAATGCACTCAATATAAAAAAATGACTCCCAATGTAATGCCTTTATCCCATTGTAAGCATTATAGCTTGATATTTTGTCACATTGACGACACTACATCCGATTGGATTCTTCAGCACTTTACTGATGACTCATATCGTTATTTAAAAATATTAAAATCCATCCTTCATTTTGTAAATATTATATATATATATACGTTACATACAACATAATATTTTCCAGTGACTAAATACATAATATTTGTAAACCATAATAATGGGATAAAAAAAATATTTAGAAAGAAAAGTATTTCAATGAAAATAAACGAGATTAAAGGTAAAGAAATGTTGGAAATTTCAAAACAGAAATAAGAGACTTTATAAAAATGAATTAAAGATAACACACACAGTTTACTATGGCTAGCTGCATTGTAAATTTCTAAGTAAACGATTGATTATGTAATGTCAGTAAACTTTATTTGCTTTGATTCTGTTAGTGACTTCTACTCCCAGTAAATTTTTTTTCTAGAAAAAATATAATGCTCAAACATTAATTCAGTCAAAAGATTCTCACGTAGCAGTGAGCTAAATTAATTTACGTTCAACTTTATTTTAACATTTTAAATTAGACAAAGGTGTTTCTTTTTTGCTAAAAGATTTTTTAATACGGATTAGAGTTTCACCTTATCATTTTTATGAATTTTAATTTATCATATATGCACTAATAACTTAAAAATCTTTGAAATTAATTTTATATAATAAAATATAGAATGTCCTACCACGTTTGCTGGACTATGGTTAGTATATAAAATTATTGAATTCTACTATTTAACTGGGTAATCTATAAAAAAAACGATTACATAACCATTAAAGTATGAAATATATCACTGGAAAGTTCTTTGAACAGGCTCTAGCTGCTTTTAGTCAGTTTTGAACCGTTTATAGCTGCTTTACAATGATAAGTGTGTAAGCGCTTCATTTTGTTGCTTTTAGAAGTAGAATGTAGACGATTCAGTTGAACTAATATTAACAATATGACTAATAATAAATTATACCACTTACATTTCCTTATTATTTATCAATTAATTAACAGCAATAGGGATAAACTATATTTTTCGACATATTTTAGCTATTTATGATTAATTAATTTAAATGTAAAACTACTTTGTATTTATTTATTTTTCATTTTAACAGTTTATCGTTAATTATTTCATAGAGTAACTGGAGAGAGTAGCAATTTTTCATCTATTTTAGATTTAGAGAGTAACTTGTCTTGTTATTTCATAATCTATAATAAGATGAAAAATTTCCTTTCTACCTAGTTACTCTATGAAATAACTATGAAAGGAAAATTAACTTGTATAATTACTTTATGAAATACTTAGTTATATTCTGTAAAATAAATTTATAAATTTTAATGAATAAACAAACAAATATGTAAACAAATATAATTTTATAAATAAATTTATAAGTGAATGTCGTTCTGGGTTTGGAAGAGCATACACAGTATCAAGATGAGACAATTTAATTTATAAGATAAAACTGTTTCTCATTTTGGTGAGAATATCAAATTGAAGTTCATGTTAAGCAGCTTTAAATCACATATTATTTCTCATTTACATATTATTGCAATATAAACCATTAAAGCTAATATGAACAGAGCTCTTAAAAATAAATTACCTGCAAGTCCCACCATTTTGACACACACTTGTGGTGGATTTGGGTCCACAGTCGTCATCGTATTGACACTCATCCCCGAAATAATTGGCGAAACAGCCGCAGTGGTAGTCAGTGTAGTCTTTGGAGGCGAAGCAGAAGCCAGTAAAGGAGCAGTGGTGGTAAATGCAAGCGTCTTCTCGGACAGTCTCGTTCCTGATAATCATTTCGTACGTTATATTGAAGCCAGCCACATCCAAGAGATGCTCCCTCACTCGCAAATGAATGTTGTCCTGGTTTCTGACGCGCATGCTCAGAACCAAGATGCGTTGGTTACTAACCAGATATGTCGGTTCGTCAACTGAGCTGATTGTCCCGAAGTCGAGTCTTCCGACGCCGCTTCTGATCTCTCTCACGTAGTGCGTGTACTCCGAAGCTGTCAGGCCTTTCTTCAAGTAAAACTGTGTGAAGTAGACGGCCACTTTCTTGCCCGGTGGAGCCTCAATCACCCATTCGCAGCTGATGGGGGACGGATATGGTTGTGGAAAATTTGGAGAGCAAAAATGCCCTTTATCTTGGGTCATGTGGTAGCTGCAACGGGTTGTCGTAAGATAGACGAATTCGACCAAAATAGCAACGATTATGAAGGCAGTATGTGATATCACGCAGGCCATGAATTTTTCAAGACCATCATCTGAAAAACAAACAGAATTTTAATTGACTGCATCTGTATTGTAAACTAAAATAATAATTGCTGCAACTTCTGCTATGAATTTAATAAAGCAGAAATTGAATGCTATGATTTCTTTCACAATATATTCATAATTTTTCCAGTGAAGAAATTAATTCAGTGGTTTTTAAAGGTCCGCTAACTTTTTTTCCATTTACACTTTTTTCTATAAACAAATCAGTTTTTGATGATATAATTTATTTCTTGTACAAATTACTTTTAAATTGATATATTAAGAAATCACATACAGGATGATTCTAAAATGTTTTTACAAATTAAGAGGGATGATAGTACTTATCTATACAAGAAAGAATTGCATAAAAACATAGGGTCGCATTCTACTCTGAGTGTCTGTAAAGAGGAAAGTAGAAGCGTATCAAGAATTTCACAAATTTACCATATGCAAATTTCCACAGAAAAGAAGCATTACTTTGCTCTTATTGGTTGTTGGATAAAGCCCATCAGAGTAGACGTTGTCCTTTAAATGTGACCCAACAGTATCGTTTCAAGTATTATCTGGATAACATCGTCTGAAAATTTTCGTAAATGCTATGCTATGGTAATCACATACAAAGAATTGGTTGATATGCACCTCATATACGGTGAAGCAAAATAGAATAGACGAGAAGCATGAAAATTGTACAAACAGTGGTTTTCAACTCTTCGTATTCCAAGTTATCCTACCATTTCCAGAGTTGATCAAGAAAGCAGTTCGTTTGCGATCTCAAATAGCAATGCAAGACGTTCACGAAATGCACGAATGCTATAAATGGAAGACAAAGTTTTGACTAGATATGAATTAACTCCTTCCATACGTATCCGAGCCGTGACTTACGAAATGGATATTTGTCAACCAGTGTTAGGACGTATTTTACACGAGGAACTCATGCACTCCTTTGACAAAAGTGCAATTTTAGTAAAAGTACAAAAGTGTAATTTTTGAAGACAGATGATTATCCCTTCCGGGTAGACTTTGCGCAATGGATGCTGGAGATGACGAATAACAATCCACGATTTCCTGCATTAGTATTATTTAGTGATGATCAGCAGAGAAGTCGTTTCAACACGCTCAATCAACACGTTTGGTCTGACAACAATCTCCACTGTACAATCCCTAGTAGACACCAGCAGAAATTTTCCGTGAACATCTGCGAAGGTATCCTTAGTGATTAGCTGGTGATCCCTTACATCATACCAAACCATTTGACTGGCGCAAAATACCGTATCTTCTTCTTATTTCTTGGAACAAGTGCTTCCCAATTTATTGCAGGCTGTTCCACTCTCCAAAGAGACATGTGATTTATGAACGATGGAGCAACAGCACATTATTCTATTATGGTCCGTAACCTTTTGAAAGTCACCTATCCCGCACGATGAATTGGACGAAGCGGACCTGTGGCTTGGCCTTCTCACTCACTGGACCTCAATCCAGGGGACTTTTTTTCTTCTGGGGGTACATGAAAATTTTTATATACCAGAATTCCGTGGACTCAGCTGAAGATCTCGTGGCTAGAATTGTTGTCGCCATGAACAAAATTAACACGACACCAGAAATCTTCGAGAGGGTGCGCCGGTATCAACTGTGCAACGTCACAAGTGCTCGGAATTTTGAGCATTTGTTGTGAAGTTTTAAGCAAAAAATATGATTGTTAAACTTTTGGCAATATTTTGGCAATTAATTAATAGTTCAGGTAGGAATTCCTTTTTTCTGCTTCTCAGAATGAAATGCTACCCTCTGTTCCTATGTAATAATTGCTTGTCTGGATGACTACAATCACCTTTCTTAATGACCTTTCTTACACACACACACACACACCACACACACACACACACACACACACAC
>JAPDSC010086655.1:0-46783 GCA_026290005.1 Latrodectus geometricus | reverse complement strand
CCTTTCAAACCCAAACTTAAAATCGTATCGTGTATGGCGGGCTTTATGGTGAAGTCTTCAACAGAAAAGTGGAGAGAAAATGACCCTCTCCTTTTTGTCAGGGGGGTAGGAAATGCCCTCTTTTCGCGCCGTCCCAGGAGCTGTTTCTAGAAGCGTTGACACCGGACTCAAAAGGTAATATTAAAAATGAAAACCAAGAGAAAAATATTTTAAAAACAGAATAGCATTCTTGCTTTTATGCTTTAAAAGAATGTTCGCTAATCATGAACAATAAGTAAATTTAAAAAATTGTAACATAGAAAAAAAATTAAAACTAAATTAAATTATTTATTGTAATAATGCTATTACCAAATAGAGACGAAACATTTACTTATATTTTTATGGCTTTACTTATATTAATTTAATTGTATTTATTATTATTTATGGTCTTTTTATTCCATTCCCTTTTGAATATTACAACTTTGTATAAAAAAATGGATCACAAGTAAATTAACTTTAATAAAATCAAGTAAATTAAAATAAATATTTTAAGAATTATCCCTGAGAATATCTAATGAAGGAGTTATTCGTTATCAGAGGCTCTATCATTCTCACGAGAACAAAGGAAAATATTTCAAAATAATTTAATTTAATAGTTGATATCTAGAATATTGTTTTTCTCTAAAAAATAAAAACATGAAGATGAAACAGGAGGAATTGATCATATTAAGTCGTGTTGTGAAGAAAGAAAAATCTGATCAAGCGAAATTTCCTAATTCTTGTCCTAATTCTTATTTTAGTTACATTTGCTTTTTCTTTTATTAACTAATAGTTTCAGTTGTTAATTTACCTGTAGATTAATATATTTGGGCTTTGAAGATCTGCAACAGTTCTTTGAAAGAGAAACTCTAATTTTGAACTGAAATTGATGTAAATATGCTTTTAAATTTTCGAATAAATACAAATATTGTGAGAAATAAAAATTAAATAATTTTGCTGCAGATTATATTGAAATAATTTCGTAAAAGAATAGAAGAAAATTGAGTTAATAATTTACTAAATTGGATTCATTTGGTTGATAAAAAGATTGATTCTGTAGTGTTCGAGATTATAATATGGGAATTTAAGAAAGATTATGAACACACACACATTTGTATTAGTGTACAACATTTATTCATTATGTTTATAATATTAAGATCGAGAAACTTTTCACCCAATGATTTTATTTAAATTATATTTTTAGAAGGTTGTGCGAAGTAAATTGAAGCTCGTAGTATCTTTCCTTTATTTTCCTATTTGTAATTCTAAACGAATATACAGCAATTATTAAAATTAACGTAAAAAGCAATCAATTTTTAAAAAAAGATGCTAAAAAAGGGTAACTTTTAAAATAAATAGATTTCACATACTTTGTTTTTAAAGATCTTTCCTGTAATTTATGTTCAGAAGTCATTGGTACAGAAACAACGATTTTAAAATTTAAAAGAAAGTCTGATTCATTGCAAATCGGCTTTGAATTTAAAATATTTAGTAATTTCCTTACTACTCTTTTCATAAGTTTATTGATAATTTAAAATAAAATTCTTCGTTAAATGAATTTTTTTTATTTAAATAATTATTTAAGTAAACACAGAGCTGTTCGTAAATATGTAATGCAAATTTTAGATTGATTATAATATAAACCTAAGTAAAAGATTTTTAACGAAGAAAGTATTACTAAGTATTCTGCACATTGAAAAGAAATAAGACACACTACATTATAGCGCTACAAGAATTAATTTTTTGGACTCATCATCTGAATTTACGAAGCAGGCATTGATGTCTTAAGTACCTTTGCATTTACATGTAAAGTCCGGAGCTCCCCGGCATCACTGTGTATCTATTACAGAAAGATATATATATATATAAATATATATATATATATATATATTATATAAATAGAATATTTGGGAATAGTATATATCGCTGTCAGGTGAACGAAAAGCACTCGAAGAACCTTTAGAGGATCGGAACCATCCACAAAGTGACAGTTTGTCATCGTAGATGAAGAAGCTTGTGGCTCGTCATTTTAAAATTTTATTAATAACTAAGCAAGGATTTCATAAAAATTGCAGACCCTAAATTAGAATACCAATCAAATGCTCTTAAGCAAGATAAAACTGATGAAAGCTTTTCAATGATAATGAAAAATGGAGAATGGAGAGACATTCCTAAATATTTGTGAGTTTTTAAAAACTAATTCGTTTATATGAATTATGAGATTGGTAACAAATCTGTCGTTAATTATGTACACAGACAATTTTTTTATTAAAAATCGTACTGCTCCTTCATTATGTTATTATTGTGTAAGCAATTTATTTGAAAAGCCAAAAACAATTATTTCTAATGGTTGAATAAATTTATATTTCAAATTAAGTTAAAATCATCCATTCTTCTCAACAGTCATTCAAAGAAAATTTAGTCCTTTTTAAATCAAATATCAAAATGAGAATACTTATTTCAAATAAAATAATTTTTAGAATATGTTAGTATATTTCATTTCTTATTTCTTAGTTACCATATGCTTTCCGCATTGAAAACAAATACATTTTCCTCATAAATTAAAAAAAAAATAATGATTCTACCAACCAAGTTTCAAAAGACATTTTCTTATAAAAACTATGTCAACATTCCTATTATCAAGTAGCTTATGCTGCGCTTCAAAAGAAATTCCTTCACAGAAACCACTAATTTATCAGAGCATATTAAGAATGTAAATAGAGAAAATGTTTTAGTAAACATAAAATTAACGATACAATATTTCACCAAAAAATTTTCTTCCTCTAATTTCCAAAATAATTCAATTCTTTTTAATGTATTAAAATTTGTCTCTTAGAAAAGTATTTCAAATTCAAACGTTTGATCATTATATAAATATTTGAAATGTTTAAATTTAAAAATATAACGATAACTTTATTCTCTCTTGCCAGGATATAAACATTTTGAACTAATATACAAATTATGCAGAAATGTATTCTGTAATATTATGGTGAAGTATTTTACTTGGAAACCATTAGTTTATCGAATTTTTCAAGCGCTTATATGAATCCATAAATTTACTTATTAACTCTTGTTTTCGCTAGCGAAAAGAACTCAGAACATTATTTGTAATATTTATTTAAATTGTTAAGTAATAACGAAAGTTGTCTTCTTAACAGAAAAGAAATGTGAAAAGCAATATATATGAAGGAAATAAAGGTAAATGATTTCAAAACATTCATATCATCATTACAAAAATCGATTTAGTTTCTTTAATTTTGTTAACTTATTAAGCTAACGAAAATTAAAGAAACTAAATCGATTGGAAAAATAAACTTATTAAGTTAAACCCGTTGCTTTCTTTATATTTAAAGATAAATTGAAAGTAATTTTCCTTTAATGATAATTGCACTTGAGTAGCTTTTATTCCCTGAAGCTTGAATGGAGTTTGGAAAATAAGTTACTTTAACATTACATCGACGTATTCATCAATACCACTTTTCAATTTTTGATTTTTGAATAGTTAAATATTTTCAAACATTAAAGAAGGAAATATTTTACAGCTCAAAAAAAAAAAAAAAAATTCTAAGTTAACTAAGCCATTTTCAATGCAAATATAATTTTTAAGTTTAATATAATTTAATATGCTATATATATTTAAAAATATTGAAATTTTAAATTCTGCTAAATTAATACAATGTATTGAAAAGGATGAAATAATATTTCTGTTTAGCTACAGAAATATTAATCACGTACTATAAACGCAAAAGGACCTGGTCCTTGTTGCAATTTATTTTTTTATAACTTATAGGCATTCTCTTTTTTATTAACTGTAAAAGAATTATGTTGATTTAATTTACACCAAGATTTTATGGTCATGGTGGCCTGATTGTTTAGAAGATTGTTCTCATTACCTGAAGTTAATGAGTTCATATCCCATTTTGTTCCATCGTGTTCACTCAAGGCAGATGAGGCAAGTTTAAAAGGTAGCATTCATAAGTAATTTCAAAATTCTCATCAACATCTCTCATAAATAATACTAATTGAGTAATATCATTTACATCAGTTTTTTCATCCATAGCTATGGAGAAAGTTTAAATCTTACTAATCTTTGACTCTGATTTTGATATCAAATTTTTATTGATGGCTTCTGTTCTAGGAATCACCATTTTTCCAGATGAGCTCAAGTCTCAAAATAAATTTTCTTGCATGGATATAAAAGATCACAAATTTGGAACACATTCATTGTGTTTAAGGAAATTCTCATCAACGAGAGCTTTATCATATTTAGAAACATTGCTACGTTTTAACTTTCATGTGTAACTGATTCTTGGATATTGTTAACCTTCTTGAAAAACATTTTTTGGCATGATAATTTTTTATAAAGATTTTCTGTATTTATTTCATATTCGGCCTTAGAGGTGAAATGACGGGGAACATTATATTCTTTGAAGACTGCTACAGGTTCATTGCAGACGAGATTCACTGGTTCATTTACAACTGTAAAAAAAAAAAATTTCCAGGTCCTTTCATCATTAAAAGCATGGCAGTTCGTAACAGCTTTATGTTATTAGTAGACATTTTAAAGTTTAAATACTTTATGAATAACCCAAAAAATCACTAGTTTCGCTATAATTTTAATAACTTTTCCATTATTCATAATTATGCTAAGTCTTCAATCTTTCGAAACCAATCAATAATATTAGAACTCATGCCAAAAGAAAAAGCCGTTGGCTAGAGCTTAAAATGTACAGTCTGCCACATGTAAGTTCTGATTCATATATATTGTATTCTCTCCCAGAAAAAGAAAGCTTATTGGTGCTAATCTAGAACTATATCTAACAAAAAAACCCACATTTTTGAACACTTTACTTTATGAAAGCTGTCTATGCTTGCTATTTCAGTCGATTTATGTTTTGAAGTTCAAAAATAGGAAAAGTAAAAAAATTCTTTGCAAAAAAGGATGAAAAAATATTATTTATACAAATAAATATATATTACTCTTAATTTTTCTAGAACTGACAAATTCAAATTTTACCCAAGCGGGCTGGATAGAACCTTCCGGCGTGCCGTTGTTTGCATATTCTTGGTCTCAGGGTTTCAGAAATATGATTCACTATTTTTTGGATAAAAATAAGAAAATAGAATGCTAAAAATATAACAAATAACGATGCAAATGGAATATACTTGTACTTAATAGTTGTAATACCCTTTTAAAAAAGCTAAAAAATGTTAAATAAAATTAATCCAATTATAATAATTACATTCCTTAGTTTTAAGGTGCATATAAAATGCAAGTGTAAATAGCCATTTTATTTTCAGCTCAAATAAGAATCTGTTTTTCTTGCCTGAAATTACATACTTTTTAAAGTCCTCAACGTTTCTGGGCTTTTACCAATCCATTAGCGTTTCAGAAATAAAAATCAGTATTTTAATTTCTGCATAACATATATTTCATTAGAAATCTGAGAAATTATGTCATTCATTACTTAATAAACTATGCGACAACAAAGTTAAAAAAATAATAATTTCAGTAATTTAATTTTCATTTTTCGGAATAATTTCCTGATGTGAAAAATTGTACGAGTAATTTATTTCCATACAACTAATATTCCTTTGAAATGATTATGCTCAAAATAGCTAAAGGACCTTGTAAGTTTTTTTTTTATAAACTATAGTAAAAAGAAATTTTTTATGTTCATAAAAATGAGAATGAGAATTGGCATTTAAATTCGTGTAAGACAAAGCTCAAAAGAATGGTCTACAATGAGTAAGTGTAATATTTAAATGAATGTGATATCATAAAGAAGTCATTTAATCAAATCCGAAACTTGGAGAATTGTTGGTCAGTTAGAGGATATCAAACACATTTGAAGTACAATGCCTGACACAGAAAATGCAACACCATAAAGTTTTGGTTGCATAAATATGCGAATTTCAGATATTACGCAGTGGATCATGTTATGCAAATAATGCAAAATGCAAATTGGTCATGTGATTATATCGCGCCAGATAAAAGGGCTAGAAACATTGGACAAGCCAACAATTTTAACTTTTTGCCGCTTAGGAAATCAAGTATTTTGAGAAGTTCAAAGCTGCAGAAGACACGTGTGGATGAAATGATGACTGAACGACGACATGGAAGACAGTTCCGGCAAACAGACGGCTTTGGGAGAGGTCAAACTGAAGGCTCACTTACAGCTGGTTGGTCCTACCGTCGTATCGCTGCTAAAACCCGCCTAGATGCATTAACTGTATATAGAATGTGGATTAGATGGGTGAATAAACAAAATGCTAATAGTCGCATAAGACCAAGTCCATTTAGACGGACAACAGAACGGACGGATTAACGCCTCCGAAGTGTAGCTATGGTGGCCTTACAATCAACTTTTCTTGAAATTCTGCGCTATGTGCAGCCAGTTCTGGGTGTTCCAATATCTGCGAGAACAGTTGCACATCGATTGGGGGTGAAAGTAGCTTACACACATACCACCCTTTACGAAGACTACCATTAACGCCAAGGCACTATGGGGAGAGATTGCGATGGTGTCAAAGAGTCACTTGGGTGACTGAATGGCAGAATGTGGTGTTCAACGACGAGTCTCGTTTCTGTTTCACTAATGATAGTCACCGGGTGAGAGTCTGGAGCCGTAGGGGAGATAGAGCCAATTCGATCACTATTGTTGAACGCCATACCACTCGTCAACGTGGGATAATGTTTTGGGGTGCAATCAGCTACGATAGCAGATCACCACTAGTACGCATTAGAGGCACATTGACGTCACGATGGTACGTTGATGAGGTGCTGCAACCTGTTGAGCTACCTTACTTTCAGCAGCTGTAAGATAATATTTTTCATCAAGATAACGAAACACCGCACATGGCATTAGTCAGCAGACAAGCCTTGCAGAATATTCAGTTGCTTTTTTGGCCTGCGATGTCTTCTGATATTTCCCCGATAGAGCATATCTGAGATGAGATTGGACGTCGTTTGCCTGTTATGCCCCAGATACTGTTGGAGGATGAACTGTGAAGATTGGTTCAGACCATATGGACTTCTATCTCCCAGGACACCGTCCGCATGTTAATTGATTCTCTACCTAGCAGAGTGTCTACTTGCATCGCCGCAAGAAGCGGCCATAATTCTTACTGATTTTCTGTATATTTCGACAATGTATAAATTTATCTTTTTGTAAATAACATCACTTATTTATATATGCATGCTTTCTGTCTGTGTATCAATTTTTATTGCATTCTATCCAATATTTTATGGTGTTGCATTTCCTGTGTCAAAACAGTGTATATAGCAGAAGCTATTAGAATTTCACAAAGTGTGATTTGCAGAACTTGGAACCGTTTTTTGTAGACCGAAAATGCGAGCCGAAGATCAGATCAAGGTCATAAACGTACAACAATGTCCAATGAAGATTGTTATTTAATGTCAAAGACTTAGAGACTTCGAAATATGAATATCACCCTCTTCAACAACATTATAGCTCAGCTACAGGTACTACGCAATATCCTTTTCTTTGATAAGTCCTTTTCTTCCTTATTCTGATAATTGGCGTATTTGCATTTGGAGGGAACATGGTATAAGAAACAAATCTTCGTTCGAACAAAAAAGTGTAAGATTTATCATTGGAAGAATGATGGTCTACTTTGGTATCCCCGCTGATGGATGCACCTGTGGGCTGACATGTCACCCATATGTAGATCCTCAAAATTATTGTAGTCCCTTATGCTGAAACAATTGGAGATAACTTAATGTAAATGGACTACAATTACAGGCCACAGAGTGCTAGCTTAGCTTACTTTCGAAGGAAGGAATTATACGAGTGGAATGGCCAGCCTATTCTCTAGATCAATAGAGCATGTTTGGGATATATGATTTGATTAAGAACATTCAATTTATTAATAAACTAAATCATTAGTTAATTAAATAAAATATAATAATTAATTAAATAAAATAATAAAGATTTATTTTATTTAATTAATTATTATATTTTATTTAATTAACTAATGATTTAGTTTATTAATAAATTGAATGTTCTTTATTAATAAACTAATTTTATTAAAATTGAATTTATTTAATTAAATCTTTGTTACACTGGCAATTTGAGACTGTATCTTTAACTTTTTATTACGAAAGTATATTTCAAATAAAAATTGTGAATTCTTTTAATTCATATGCACATCAATCTGAAAATTAGAAAAATAAAGAGAAAGTGTACATTCATAAAAATATGTTACATTATCTTTCCTTCTATTAAAAATTTTTATACTGTTTTCTCAATTTTTTTTCATTTTTTATTTAATAAGTCACTTTTAGAATATCAAACAATTTTAATAATAAATCTTCTAAGAAAATAATTGCCATAAAAAGTGTGTGCTTAAATTACATGACTTCAAATTAACTGAAATTTAACGATAAACTGCTCCTCAAAAAATATTAACGAATTTAAGTGAATCATCAGAAATTAAAAAATGAGTTTTTGATTCTTCAATCTTTTTTAAGTTCAATAGGATTTCATAATGCTTTTTTTTATATTTTGCAAGAAACAACCAAATAATGAATATCACTTAAATTATTTAATTTGATTATATTATATAAGGAGAAAATATACTTTTTATGTTTTTTTATTAAAGATCATACGCTAAGTTTTTCTTCCCTTTGTATGTAGAGTTTTCGTTCAGGACTGAATTAAAAGAGACTGTGAGGAATTGAATGAAACATACCTCAATTCTATTATTATTGGCTAATTATAACATATTCTACTACAGTTAGTAGTCTCGTAGCATACAGTATTAGTCGAGTTCAATCTGTTATTAAGGTTTTCTGGGACGCGTAAAAATGTCCTCCTCACTATGTCCTCCATGTGTAATGTTACTGATCCATGGTAATGTAATGATACTGGTCAGAGATCATCTGCTTGGCTCCTGTTTCGAAATTACAAAGACCCACCCATTTTCAGAGCACTGAGGGAACATCCATTATGTACCCCATCGCACTATATAAGTTATTTAAACAAGATTATATCTCAGGAGATATAATCTTGTTTAGAAATTAGAAATTTAAATAACTTTAGAGTAATTTATTGTCAACACCATTTAAAAATTATTGATTTGTCAGTATTAAGTTTCGCTTCCAATTTTATCGTGCACATAAATGGATGAAAAGGATGCAATGTCCCACACAGAATGTGATCATGTAGGCAGGAATGTACGGTGAATAATACATTGAATGGATTCAATATATTTATTATTCAACAGAGACTGAAAACTCTCATTCAGTGTAGGGATTTGTTATCCGCCTTTTCATTTTATGCATTCATCGCATGATATGATTACATTTTCCTATAAATTTGGCTCTAGAATGAAAAAATAAAGCATTGTTAATAGTTTATCTACTGTTGTTTTGAGCCATGGGTAGTGATGGAAAAACTGTGTCCCGTAATCCCAGAAAGGGGACAGAAACTTATACTTTTCTGAATGCAACCGAGCGCTTTTCATTTCTGTTTCAAAAAGCTTATTTCAGTTCTTATTAGAAAGAGTGAATAAATTTATTCAGCCTGTAAGAAATGTTTTCTTTTTCTCATTTTTGCAAGTACGACAATCAGTTTTGGTTCTGTGCGTATGGTTTTATTGAGAGAAATATTTATGATATATAGTTTTTGATCTTCGGGAAAATAAAAATTAAATTTTTAGCTTTAAACATGGTCTCAGAGGAAAGTTTTCCAAACATTTTTTTTCCAAATAACATCAGTTAATGATTGCAAAATATACATGTTATTATAACTCTTTCACGTGCCTTTAAATATGAAATATTTTAAGTCTATGTAAGTAAGTTTACGTTATGAATTCTAATTTTCGCGAGAGATTTGATTTAAAATGTAGGAGCTACACTTTTTATAATTAAAATAAATTCTGTATACTTTAAATAATATTTCTTTAAACGAGACAAACGTAAGCTTTTCAATTCTATCTTATAATATCATTCTTAAATATATATATTTAATCTGAAAATATGCAAGCATAAAAAAGAAATAAAATACAAAAAAGCAAATAGAAATACATTTTTAAAATATTTTTATCTTGTGAGTATTTTTTTGGAAAATTAGATAGCATCTTAAACGTAATATACAATTCTTAATAGTATATTAAATCGTAAATCAATAGGACTATACAGACAAGGGCTGTTTGCCTGTATAACTAATGGCTAAAATATTAAGTGGTTTTACTTTTTCTGTTATGAATAGTCTAGACATCATTAAGCTTATAACGTAAACAGGAATTGGATTGATTTGTAAGACTCTTGTATGATTTGCTTTCGCTAATAAAAACTTTACTTTCTATCATTTAAATTATACTGATGATTAAAATAAAAATAATCTTTAAAAATTGTGATTTTTTCTTCTTTTTGTAGAGCATTAATACGTTTTACTATATTCGTATTAAAAAGTTAGTATTAAAAAGCAGGTAAAGTATTAAAAAGCAGGTTTTGTCTCTAAAAAAGAAATATTTAACAAATAAAGAATTAATTAAAATAGATGATTCAACATTAGGTATTAATTAAAATCAACTCATTCTTCACAAAAGATATCTCAGTGAAATAAGAGAAACTCGGATATTCATTGAATAGGAAAGAGGTTCATTCAATACAATATTTTATTTGTAATATCTTGATGATATTTCTTCGAAAATTTTAATCTTTATTCGAAATTACAAACGACAAGTATCTTTAAATAAAATATAAGAAAATTACTATAATAGAAAAAGAATACAATCCTACAGAGAGCAATTTCCGCAATTATTCGTTACTATAATTGAAAACTGGAGGAAACTGGAAAATATTTTTATCAATATCCCATTAATTCCATATCTTGAATTGACTAAACACAAATTAAGGTCAACGAGAAAATATTTGAAATACGACCCGTTAAAAAATAGTTAAAAAAATTGAATATTCAGATTTGCAAATAGGAACTATTTCTTCTGAGTAATAGGTAACGCAGCATGAATTTAAAATTGAATGGAATATAGGATTAATATAGGATTAATATAGCACGGGATTGCGTGTTACACATTTTTGTTTTAAAGTAGAAACATAAAATAAGGCTCATTTTTTATTAAATACAATTAAAACTTGAAAATGAGGGTCCATTTTGTGCTAGTAATTTGACAGGTAAGGACACAGATAACTGTATATTGAAAAAAATTTATCTGAGGAAAATGATATTAAAATATGATAATATAAATTATAGTAATAAATGCTTATGACTGAAATAATTATTTCTTATTTCAAAGTATGCTAATTATTTTCCATTAATAGACTATAATCCTTATATGATTATAATTTAATGAATGAAATCATTCAATATATTTTGCAATTTATAAATTTAAATACTGTTCATGATTGTTCACAACAAGCATAAAACTAATGAAAAAAATTCAGGTTCAAGAATCAATGCATCTTATTTGGAATGAACCTGCCTGAAATTTCTTAGATCTTCTCACTTTGGTGATAATTGACTCGTGGATCAATTACTCTCCTATGAAATGATCAAAGGATGCACATCATCATCAAGCAATGTAAACAGTCTGAGTTATCATTGCAACTGTGTGTGTATGCTTGTTTTAATCAAGTTGCATCATTCATATGCATTGACATTGCTGATGATGAAATGTCAGCAGTTATAAATTTAACTGAATTATTTATTCATTCAAACAATGGCATAGAATATGACGTTAACTATTTTTGGAAAATATGCCATACGTTAATTGTTTATTAGTTTAGGGAATGGATAGAATGTTTAACAGTAAAATAAATAAATAATTTTTCAGAAATATTTTGAAATATTTAGCTTATAACATAGTTAATATATAATGTGTATAATGTTATTAATGCTATTTAAAGTATGCCAATATTAATGTATCAAATTATTATAATGTTTCGGTTCTACCAATAACGGTTAACAGGTTTGATAAAAAAAATAAATAAAAAAACCTAAAATTAATCTTAAGAGAAAATAAATATCTCCAATATTAAACATTCATTTCATTAAGATCTTTATTTTTCCTTTCTAAGAATGCAAATATGCTTTTATATATAACTATACAACGATCCTCTGCAAAAGCATTTACAAAAAAATTATCTTTGTAGATACATTTAGTTACTGTCGTGGAGTGTGTTAAGTCAAAATTCTCATTTTTATTATATAATCCGGAGAATAGAATAAAAAAAATAAAGCATTTCAAGACTTTGAAATTAATTAAACATCATTAATACATAAAAAGGACACAATGCAAAATTCACATAAAAATGGAGTTACAAAATATAAAACAAAAACTGAAACTGATACATAGCATTACTCTTAAATAATTAGAACAATTCTATGTTAAATTAATGAGAAGTGTTTGTTGCGCTTCTGCCCTTGCATGCACATTTGTGGGAGTGAGTGCTTGAGAATTTTTGATGTTTTCTCCTTAGCAACATGAGAATATGGCCCATTCACTATGAAAAAATCTTCTTGGGAGAGAAATAATACGCGTCTGTTAGGATGTTTACTACGCTGTGTGAAATAAATATTAAATTTGTTTTAAGAATATATGAATATTAAATGACATTTCTTGGATTTAAGATGCTTTTGTTGTTTCAAACCTATTTTCCATTTTAGGTTTCGCCCTTTCACATGGCTGATCTATGCCATTTGTATTACCATGTATCATACTTATCCAAGATATGGAAATTTGCATTTGTTAAATATATATGTTTCACGATAAAATAAATAAATAAAACTAAGGAAAATGAATGTTTTTTTCAACACATTGATGGTTATTTATTTTTGGAAATCCATTTCACGAAAATAATTTTTGAAATTATTTGGTATAAATTGTTAGGATATTTTAAAATCAATATATATTACCTACTAAAAACTGATTTTTATTAAAATGTCACATTTTTATTTTGAACTGCAGCTTTGAATATAAAAGCCTTAAATTTTTCAAAAGTTTAGGAAGTTTTACGCAGTTTTTCATAAATTAAAGTTGATTTAGAAATAAATGCAATTTTTTTTTACACGAGATTTCACATCAGAAAATAGTTTGCAGTTTAATTAAAATTATGATATCTGTTTCTGCGAAATGTCAACAATTCTTTTCCATTTCGTAAGTGTATTCAGCAGGAATAGATAATTTCTATTGAATACTTTTACTATTGAATACTTATTCCTATTTAATTTAATTTTTATGGTTCCCATTCGCAGAAGAAAACTCTCTGATGCCACTGACCAAAGAACCTCTTTCACAGAGTGACTCATAAGTTGAGTGAAAAGAGGAAAATTCTTGAATAACAAATCCTTACGTGAATGGCTTTTGTCTTTCGTAATGTTTAAACAAGAAGCAAAATGCTAATTCTTCGAAAGGAATCCAAGGCCCTGGAAGTTTTGAATAAACCTTCTGAATTTTAAAGATTAAAATGTTGAATGACTTTTATCTTGAATTCCTCATAACATTAAAATAACTTACAAAGCCACCAAAATTACCACTTGGGTATTCATTAGAGTATCACATCTGACTTGCCTGTTTAAAACGTGGAAATGATTCAATTCCATTTGCATGTTAATATCATTTTAAAGAAGGAGAGTAAAAATGTTTAAAGATAAAGACATTCCTTGGATGTCATTGTTATACTCAACATTAGTATTTATAATTGTCCGTTTCTAGAACACAATCAATAACGTTTTCCCTCGAAAGGCATAATATGAACTATAAAATTAATATTACATGGTGTTGTATGGGAGACTGAACTTTATTACTAATGACATATTATAACTAAAAAATCTATTAGACTTTTCGGTAAAATCCACTCATAGATAATAAGAATCTCACAATTATTTTATTCTTACTTTCACATTACAAAGTAAATATCAAATTTCTCACATTAAAACTGAAAAATTAAATGTTTTTTCTCAATTAATTTGAATGAAATAATTATAATGAGAGTACTACCGCAAAAGTTCTTCAACTAGACAATTTACAATTATAATGAAATAAACTATCATAAAATTCTTAATAGAAAAAAGATACAGCAATTTAATATAATATTATGACACGTTTTTTAAATGCATCATAGAATAAAATCGTAAAATTTATAAATTTTTTAAATCTCGATATCAGAATTTTTTTACACTCTTTAAGGTATCCAATCATTCTCACAGGCTAAAAACTAATCAATTGACATTGCGGCATTTTTGTAAAATACTTTTCCCGGTTCTTTCGTTTTTCATAAAATAATGTATACAGTATAATTATTTTGAAATATACAATAAACTCTATCGCATTTATATCAATCAAATTTTATTATAGCTATCAGTGTGTATGTGTGTCAATAATGGAGTGACAAATAACATTTTGCTGCAGTTCTCTTTTGAATATTTTAGGGTAAATGAAAGGAAGAATCGTACTGTGAAAACGTCCCGGGAATAATAAAATAATTAAACTCATAAGACACAAAAAACTTTATCCCAACTCTGAAGAATGAACTGAAATCGTATGTTTTCAAATCTAATTTTTGTCAGTGTAAGAAACTCATTTTAAACGCTAATTTTTATGTCTGCTGTAGTTGTGCTTACATATTATTTATTATTTTAATACTGCAGTATGATATTTTAATAAATATTATGCAAAGCATTGTTTTACATTCTTATATATATTATATATTTTTAATAATATAATGTGTTCTATGGATTTTGCTTACCATGTTTATTAGTTAGTTTAATTTGTTAGTCGCTCAACGCTCATTTTCTTGCACACGTGGAACCTTAAACTGCTGTCAAGATTTTAAAGTAAATTCTAAATCACTACGTATACATGGAAGGATTAGTTGGGAATCGAAACCACAAACAGTTGAACCGAAGGCCAGAGTGGTATCCAATCGGCTGCCGGTTGAGATTAAACTTTTGCATCGTGTTCAGAAATCCGAAGAATTCTGTAATATCCATTTAAATGTAATTTGTCTAGAAATGTAACTTCCATTAAAATGTTTTATTTCTGTAAATTATCCTTATAAAACGTTTTGGTAAATTACGATTATATAATATTGATTCACTTCTCCTTTCTAATTTGTGTGTTTGAAAACTCTTAATAACTCGCTGTTTCTTCCACAGCTACTATTTTATTTACTTAAAATAGTAGCTGGGGACATTATAGAGGAAAAATAACAGCTGCGCTTATGAATCATTACCTCAACCTAATCCACTTAGGAAAACAGAACGATGAGTGCGAAGAGATGGAAAACATTTGCTTAAGAAAAGAAATTTAGATTCAATGTATTTATTTATTATTATACCTAAATATGTTTATTTGATGATCATATTCACGAAAACATCCTTAATAAAATTTTGCATCACTTTATTATGCCATGCTATCCAAGTGAATCTGAATTTTGAAAGATTATGATTCATATTTAAAAAAATAGAAAAAATGCTCCTTCAGCATGACTAGTATCACTATCAGCTCCATCTTTATTAATAAAATGTTAATAATTCTTATAATACAAGAAGGATTATCCAATAGTATGTAAATTGTTTTTTATTTCTCATGAAATTAAACAACTATTATACTCTTAAGCAATTATGCACTCTTAAACAAATATTTTCCATCACAGTTCACTACAGTTTCAGTTCAACAGTTCAAAACGAACTGTTTTTGAAGAGATTAAATTATAGATTTCTCTGTGTTTTACAATTAGTAGTTGAGGTTACAAAACCATTTTATGTTTGTTAGAATGACTATCGGTCGAGTAAAATTATTCAAACAAAAGCGAGAAAAATGATCGATTTTCTATAGAATCAAAGCTCTAGTACTGATTCAGTAATTCAATGATGATCGAAATGGTGAGGGCTTTGATAATTAAAAAACTTAAGCTATGAAACATTAAATAATGTAATGTGTACGTTTAAGTTACATCGTTATGGCTTTCAAAACTTTTTCATGTGATTCTTTTTCGTGCAAATATTTTAGAGAGGTACATATGAAGAAATTATGAGTGAAAAAATGAAATAGTTTGATTTACTATTTAGTTTTTAATATAATTATTTATGTGCAATTCACAATTAACTGACACATATTATTAACTATAAATAATTCTGCAAGTACTTGAAATTTTACAATGAATTATTATTAATGTTAATTACAAAAATAATAAATTTTGGTAAAAATAATGAATTAAGTAAAATGCCATTATATATATATATATATATATATATATATATGTGTGTGTGTGTGTGTGTGTGTGTGTGTGTGTGTATTATATATATGTATATTAAATATATACAATGTGTATAAAAACTTAATTTTATATAAAAAAATGATAAACTGTTAAAAAAAGTTATATATTTAATTTGTTTCGATGTTGCATATAAAATTATAAATTACTCACATTTTAGCTATTATGTTCACTCGCTACTTTGTTACTTCAAATGTTCGTGTTTTTAGGTAAGATATTCCAAAGTACTTAGATCCTGTTTTCGTACAGGTAATGAAATATTTTAATATTTGTGTTTCACTCCTATTTAAAATTTTTCAAGTGCATGAAATGAGTTCGGAGTTTTCATCAACTCATTATCATATTCAACTACATTTAATGCACCTCCATATTCATTCAACTGGAGGAAACAAACAAGACTAATATTGGAAAGTAGTCTTTCAGAGCGTTAGTTGAATCACGGAAAATGCCGTGTCGCAAAATTGTAAATAAAATTCAAAAAAATAAAATGTTCCTCGCATTTCAAGTTTAATTAAAATGTTGTTTTTCATCATGGGGACACCGATGTACGAGGGCATTCTTCAAGTTTCCCGAGTGAAGAGAAGCGTGATTTGAAAAAGATCCGGAATCTTATTTCTGAGCTGTGTGCTCCTCGCATGTGTCTCCGTCGGAATTTGCTTTCGCCGCTCTCGTGCGCGCCTTCACATGAAACCTCGAGCTACTTCAAATTGTTTTTGCAGATCAATTTTTCAAAGTGAATCAGTTTTTTATTCTCTTTAAATTAATTTTGGGAAAATATTTTTATCTCTGCGACCTATGAATAATAAATGCCTCGCTATCACATTTTTTAATGCTTCTTTAATAACAGCTTTTCATGTAATATGAATATAATAATAATATTAATGTAACGTTAGTTTTTATAAACTCGTTCAGTTATCAATAATTTTTCAACTTTTAATTATTCTTCTTATACTGTCTTAATATTAAGAATTTCTAGCCTGCATGCTTTAAGTATCATATTATCGATACAATAAAATGCACAAATGCCTCACGCAATTATTGAAACATAGTCCTGGGATTAACATAAATATGATATTCACAAAATTCAAAAATTCTACAGAATCATATAGAACCTTAATATTTTTTTATATGTAGGAGAAATAATACTTGAAAAAAATTGTAGACTTCATATTTAATGAAAACATTGTGTAACAGATGTGAGATGTCCTTAAAGTTTAAAATATGTATGATCTCAACTGCTTGAGTGATTACAAAACTTCACTCTGCCATGGGAATCTCACATGTTTCAAAAACAGGATGGTAAAGTCTCAACAACTCCCCGAGTGACTGAAATTTGAATTTTACTCGAGATACGAAATGTTAGGGATTCAGTCATTCTGTTGCAAAGCCACAGAGGTAAGGTGTCCGATACCGCTTAAGGGATGACCAAATAACTCGAAGCTTTTACAGAATATTTTGTTCATGCACAGCATAGTATTTTTCGGAATGACTTCATTCAAAACTCAAAAAAAGAGCATATTCAAAAAATTCTGAAAAACGCACAAAGACAAATGCGTATGCTTAAAATAAGAGTATAAAATCATTTCTTATTGAGTGAGTGAGGCAAATTGAACCCGAAATGTACCACCAAGTAGTACAGATACCAACCCACGGTAAGAAATTTTGGTGTCCTGGTTGGTGAAGGAATCATTTTTATTGAAAATTAGAGAGTTAAGATTAAATAAAGAATTAAATTTTCTATTATATATAAAAATTTTACTAATTAAGTTTATATCGTAATTAAGACAAATTATGCATTACGCTGGTAAAATCTCAAAAAGGTATTGCAAAGAAATAATAGTTATAATCATTTTCTATAAATGTTAATTATTATTAATCAAAATGAGTCATAAAAATAGCTATTTACGAAGGAAATTTCGAAAATATAGTCACGTGAAAATGGCCTTACCATAAAATCTTTATTTAAGAAATTAAAGAAATAACTATAAAATAGTATAATACAATTTCGTAGTAATATACTATTGGAGAATGAATGCTTTGTTTTTGTAGTAAGCAACCTTATTTTTACCCGTTAGAAATATGTTTTCATTTGTAATAAAAAACTGTTATATTAATAGAATTTTAATTAATATATTTTTTAAATTAATAAAACAATAATTATATTCATTACGTATGATTAAAAATTTAATGTGACTATATATATTATGTGACTTTTTGTGTTCTCCAGCTGAATTTTTATTTAGTATACAGGAATTCAAAAAAAAAATTGAACGTAAAACAGAACAGAAAAGTTCATGAGTAAATTTCGAAGAATATTCTATAAAATACATACAATTAAGTTCTAGATATTTTAAATGGAATAAAATTCCTAATTAATTAAACAGCATTTTATTTAGATAAACAATGAATTAGTATAATATATATAATACATTTTGAAGTTATATTTAACTAATAATTACAAATACAGTTTTTATCATACACATTGCTGAACTGATATCTGGTAAATTTACAATATGCATTTAGAGCCATTTTTATAAGAATATGATGAAAAACTTGATTTTAATTTTATTTGTTACATTCTAACAGCGGTGGTTTTCATCTTTTCTAAAATAGACAGAAGTTTGGGAATTTGAAAAAAATTAAGATTTCGATAGAATTTATTAATTTTTTCGATTAGTTTCCATTCCATCAAAAAAAAAATCCATAAACATTTCCTACAATATGTACACAAACATAATGGAAACATTAAAATGTACAGCAGACCAGAAATATCAAAATCAAATACTGCTAATGATATTAGTAAATTAAGAAGGGTACACATTAAAATGTATACGTTTGGTTACAGCTTCCACTAATGGATTGAAGTTTATCTTTTTTGTAAACTCATATCATTTTGTAAGCAAGTTCTCATCATTAGATATTTTGTAATCATCAAAATTGATTGAAGTGAAGTGAGAGTTTCAGAAACAATTCCATTTTCTTAACTCCCGCATGAATGAAGGACGTAAAGACAGAATCTAAAAACAAGTAAGGCCAAAGTTAGATAAACCGTAAATACGAGTGTCAAATCTTTAACGATGGGCTGGAATAAATGATGGCATTATTATTGCGGCTTCCCATCATCACATTTAGTTGCGCAGGAATAGGACACCTAGAACGACAAGTAGTGGTGATAAACGTTAAGCTTTTGAGCTAGTTGACTGATTGAAGCCTACGATATTTTACTCTAAAATGATTCGAAGAGCATTCTATGCTAAATAATACTTGTGCGTAGGCTTGAAAAAAGTTGAAATTAGGGAATAATTGGAAACAAAATATTTAATATCGTATCGCCGTTTCAAAGAATGATACTATTTACACCATTACAATCCGAATATTCTTTATCAGGGAATGAATGGGATACAATGATTGAAACAAAATCTTTAAAATAAATTAAATTTGTGTGGAATTCATACACATATAGTTTTTGTTTGGCTGTAACAAATGGCTTCGTTTCATAAATTACACACTCTTTTCAGTTAATTCTAAGCATCTCGCAATAAAATTAATTTAAATTCTAGTAATTGTTGTTTTTTGACATTTTTTTCTTATTTAATATGGTATTGGAGTAATTATTAACTTTGGTGAAATCGGATCTCATAAATATTAAATAAAGTGTGGCGCTTCCAAATATCAGTCATTGCAAAACCTTGAGTTCGGTTTAATAAAATTACCTCGAATCATGTCTCTGCGTAAGAAACAAAAAAGCTGTCCATTCGAAAGCCAATTTCTCTTTTCCCTTCAGTGTTTGTTAAACTGAGCTTTAGTGATTGGATTACACTGTTTGGACAGACATTAAATGCTTTGTTTTTCCTTTTCCTGTTACACAAAACAGTGACACAAAACAATCATTGTCATCCTATTAAGCAGGATTGCAATTATTGTGCCTCAGAAGGAAGACAAATGGAACAATTAAAATTTTGCATTAAATAAACACTGTATAAATGTTATCAAGCTGAAAGAAAATTATATAAGTATACCAATATAATAATTCTAAAATATATACATTTAAAGAAAATCTTAACTAATATTTAGAACAAAAATGTGTGAAAACGGATTTAGTTATTAATTATTGATGATTAATTTAAGAAATATTCGTAAGTTTTTAATATTTTATAAAAATTTTACTGTAGTTTAAATGTTAATTTTGTATTCAAAAGTTTATGACTATTATTTAAATACACTTATGAATATTACTATATTAACATTTAAATTATAATAAAATGAAAAGTTTAGTTATAATTTAAATGCTATCATAGAGTGTTTATGAGTTTATTATCAATTTAATTTTGTTTTATTATCACAATTAATTTAAGTAGTAATTACAAATAATAGCATATTTTATAACACGTGCAATTTCGGCTTCTGTAAATGGTAAAATAATTGTTATTTAATTGTTACTTAACAATATTTAGAAGTTGAAATTGAAAATTTAATGAACAGCATTATATTAGAACATAATCTTTCTTTTACATATAATTAAAATTTCACTTATAAATTTGCTTAAAATTCTAAATATATTAAATGGATGTTTATAAGTAATGACATATAGACGTTTTTTGAAAGACACAATTTCTCTATCTTTCTCTTGATGGATCATGCTCCATTCATGATAATGTATGCCATCTGCTTAATGAATGAAAAATAATGAAGAAAAATCAATTTTCTAAGAATATCTATTGTGATCGTTTTTATTTTAATAAAAATATGCTCAATACATTTTTGTTAATTATTTAAACCAACCAAACCGTCAAATTTCTTTATTAAACTTCTTTTTTGTCCCTCACAATGCGAAGAATTCTTAAACAAAATTGCATTAATGTGAATGACAAGCTGGAAAACGTTCTTACAATGAAATTCTTGCACTTGACTCTGATTTCTGTGATACTTTAGCTTCCTTTTTACTCTTGGATTGGATAAGGGGAAGAGTTGGAAGTTCGTGATGAGAGGCTCAATCCTGAAATCTCCCATAGTGACCATTTAAAAATAAGTTTCTGCTAAAATAGGAAGAAATATTACACTTCGATATAATTTAATGATAGAATCAACAAACGAAGTATTTTTGTATAATTTCTTCATCACCTAATAGAATTTAAAAAATATATTTTCTACTGCTATAAAACGTTAGCAACACTTAATTTTATTGATAAAAATAAAATTTTAATTTTTGATATAAATGTACTTCTATAAAACTTAACTCTTAAAAGAAATGTTTCTTAAAAAATCAAGGTTTCTCTTCAAGGAAACAGCCATAGAACAATTCTAATTCATATTGTTCCATTAAAATCCGCTTTGATTAGAGAATGATAGAATCAACGGGATTCCATGACAAAAATGCTAGTTTGTTTGCAGAATAAATTCTGATGAATGTAACTATTATTTTTCCTGAATATATCAATATTAAATATACCATCATGGAATTTGTGGAATATAGTTGAAAACAAGTTGAACGAATATTTGACAATAGGTCAAATATTCATTTAGATTGTTTTACATTCTCCATTTTATTATAAATCAATCAATGGAATTTCGAAAATTAACCGCGCTTATAATAATTTTTAACTTCGATTATCTTTTAATATTACTCCTTGAAAAAATCTTAAATTACTCATTATTTGTAAAAATAAAAAATCAAATGCATAGGATACACAAACAATATGTACAATAAACATGCAAGAATTATTCTTCTTTTAATATTAATTGCTCACCAATTACTAAAGATTATAGATTGCTATATAATTTCCTCCACTTAAATAAAATCAGGAATAAGCTCTTTATTCCTGATTTTATAATAATGATTAAAATAAGGAATAAAAGTAACTTAATATAATATAGTTATCGTTTAATTTAAATAAAACTTTTATTTATACTCAATTGTGAAATTTGTATTCAATATTTCTCTCAATTTGAATAAGATAATAATTTATTAAATATTCTTTATATAACTAATTCTACACAAAATAAACTTATTTCTTAGAGAATACTTGATAAATTATTACCTTATTAAATAAAAATGATTAAACTTTGAGTTTTGAGATGTATTACATAGTGCTAACTTTTTTTAAAAGAAGTTCTCAACTTTGAAGTTTTCTTTGGGGAACAATCAGAAATTTTTTTTTCCTTGTTAAAAATTTCTAACCTGATATTTATTATTAGGCAGGTTGAGACGAGAGAATCAGGTTTACAATATTTAAAATAGATAAGGAGTTGTCTCTTCTATGAGTGGCGATAAAAACATGTTTGATCTCCACAGTGATAAGCTGTTATTTATTGGCAATAAATAATCTCCTACCGATAAAATGGCCATCTTGCAAAAATTACTGTATGCACAAAAGTTGATCGAAGAGGTTTAACCTCGTTAACGTAGAGTAATAAAATATTTTCATTAATTCATTAATTTTAATAAAATTTAGTCTTTTTCAGTCAAATGTGATACTATATCACTTGTATCAGTTTTCTAGTATCTATGAAGAGACCATTTTGATGACCAAGTAAAACATATAAGCTTCATGACCGGTTTGTTACAGTGGTAAATATCTGAATTAATAGAACTTGCTATTAATTCATATTCATCTTTTCAAGTGTAAATTTAGAAAAGATTGTGTTACTTCGAAATCACGTTTTGAATCAAGAGACGAGTTTACAATAACAGATTGCGAAAATTATAGCCTGAAATCAATTAAATATTTCAGATAGATTAAATATATTAACTAATGCTATGATATAGTTTTCAACTTTTAGGTATAGAAAGCATATTATGAAATGGTTTACATTGTATGTAAATTGAAAATATTATGAAATTTTTTTTATTTTCTGTATAATTCTTTCGACTTAATAAAATATGAATAAATGTTGTATGAGAACGAATTTATTTAATAAAATAATAACGAATTTATTTAATAAATAGTAATTTAATAATAATAACTTATTTAATAAAATAATATAATAATTTATAATTTATTGCAATTAAAGAAAGTTTATAATTACAATAAATTATAAATTTTATGCTCTGACATATTTTTAAAATTAAAAAAGTGCTATAAAAATAAAATGTTTGCAATGAATAGAAATGATTAGCACTATAATCACTACATTTATCATATTTTTTCACATAATAATTTATTTTATATTTGTCACAAATGTCACAACTATTCATTTAAATATTTCTTTTTATTATTATGATTCATATAAATAAACCTTTTGTTCTGTGTGTCCACCGAATTTTCATCCAAGACAGAATGCAAAACGGTTAAACACAGGACAGACACAACAAGACGAAACCTATACTACGATGCTCGTTTCTGGCTAATTAAAAGCTGTTTCATCTAAAATCCTAGCTGACAAAGTTAGTAATAAATTTTAACCACAATTAATCCCAATTTTAACTAAATGTAAAGTCGCGTCTGGAATTGTGTTCGATTCACAAAGATAGCATAAAGTTTTTTCTTTTTTTCCGATTTAAAATTGTTGTTCTAATCGTAAGCACTTTTCCCAAAAGCTTGGAACAACTTTCCTGTTGATCTCGACATGCGAGTGTGGTAAATTTGTCTATTTATTTCAGTATATTTGAGTAAAAAAAAAAATTAGAGCAAATGCCGTGAAATTGAAGACTGTAAAGGGACTTTATATTGCAACTGAAATGGATATGAACTGCATAACCGATTTAGACAATTCTTTTCTCTTTAAAATTCTTAATAGACAATTGCTATGACCATCGAATGTTGAAAAAAGGGTATAGTTAGAAAAACTTGAAGTGAGAATATCCAAATATTACGTTATCAAACAATCAAACAACAATTTACAGGAAATATTAAACTAGAAATAAATCTATAAACAAACATTATTAGCATCCATTAATAGACATGCAAACAGCCAAACACAAGCAATTAAAATTAATTATGGAAACTCATTTCATCTTTCGATCAATTTTCAGTAACATGAGATTATTTTCTTTTGATATATATTCGTTCTTTAATATAAGAAATTTCTTTTTCAAATAATCGCCATTAAGTTTTAATGTCTTTGCAAAAATTTAAATTGCAGCGAAATTAGTTTTTTTTATTTTTGTATTTAAATTCGATTCAAAAATGGGGTTATTAATTCATAAAGTACTCATTTTTAATTAGATGTTCAGATAGTAAATACTGTGTGTAATAAACTAAATGTAAGTAGGATTATTTGTATAATTTACAGATTTTTTTTTATATAAACTTTATAAATAATCATACATTCACCTTAAACTTACTGATGACTTATTACGATGTTGACAAGAAAAATAGTTCTATTTTGCGTAACTTCATAATGTAATAGTTATAAGCAATAAGAGTTCATAGAGAACTATGGCCTTGGCGAACAATGGAAAGGCTGTGAATAAAAGAGGCAGCAAAGCAAAACACAGCCGCTAAGTCAATTGGCGGAAACAACTGTCGCTCATTACAAAAAAAGAAAAATGTCACGGGATAATCCAATCAGCAAAGCTGTTGATTTTTTCTGCCTGATACACAACCAGTTTAAGTTCATATATATATATATATATATATATATATAACCCAATTAACTGAAATTGATTTTTTTTTAATTTTACTTTTCTTACTATGCCGATTGACTGAAAATGCATGATTTTGATTTTCTCAATTAAAAAGCGGATCATAAGCTCAGGAAAATAATAGAATTTTTATAGTTTAAGTAATCCTAATCGCCTTAACTGAGCCGATCATTGATTAAGTACTAGTAGATCAGGTTACAGTCAGGAAATGATGAGATTAAAAAATAATGATAAAAATGTAGTAAATTGAATCAATCAGTTTTTAAAACAAATTTAAAATGCTAAGATTCTATTGATATGAATTTGAAGTATGATTTTCATATTTTAAATTATTTGCTGATACTGGTGTTTTTTGATAAAAAACAAAACTTTAAATATGTTTTTAAAAGGATTGTTTATAAAAAATATGTATGCTTTGCAAAAATCATTTCTAGTGTGATTGAATAATTTTAGCGCAATTATAAATGATCATAAGACAATTTCTTGAAAATTTTTACTGAGAAGATTTTGAATTATCTTGGGTTATTAATATAAACTTTGTACTGCAAAACATTGAGATGAATAAATATTTACTGAAATGTTCGCTATTTTCTATCAAATATGTAAATTGTAACAGGGCAAATATATAAATTTAACTAAATTTTTATATGATGCAATGTGAATCTGTCCCATAATAACTGTCTAAGTTTTGTTTCTAAGACTCGAAGTTTTTTTTCACAAATTGAATAAATCTTACAATGGATTTCCTCACTAATTAAGTTAATATAATAATTATCAACTGCAGTTTTAATTGCCGGAAGATTTTCATCAGGAACTGAAAATTTTGTCAGCGAACCCTTTCAATAAAACAATTATTGAATCACACCGCATTCGAATCTTACTAAGAAATATGTAATCCTTCAGCCATTTAATTTTTGTGGATCTAATACTAGTTGCAAAATAAAACAGTATAAAGTCTTAAATTATGATAGTAAAATTTATGACACACACACATAATAAGAGAACCAATTTTAATAAAACAATCAAATTTGTTATTTTACTTAATTGCTCATATTTTACAGCTTATGCTACAAAATATTTACGGTTTACAATAGTTATTAGCATGTCTAGAGTTATTTTCTTTGATTTTATGAAGTTCCGATAAACTAATTTTGTTGAGAATCTTATATAGTAATTTAAAGAAAATTTATTTCCATATTTAAAAGTTAACATTATTATGATATTATTTTTATGGATTATATTTATTTCTAATTTTATTATAATTTTCATAAATGCATTTCAGTTGGGGAATGATAAACCTTTAATTAAAATGAGATTAACAAAAATGCATTCGATGCTTATTCAATAGAATATTTCTAGTTTACAAGAAAGCAAACGCAATGTTTGTTAGTCACATCATTCAAATCACTGAGGAGATTTTGAATTCTCTTGAGTTATTAAGATAAATTCAAATTAATCGAAACCGTGAAGCAAAACCGAAATTTAACCCCGACCCCTTGACATTGCCTCTGGTGTAAAAGTGCAAACTCAACTTGGTTTTCTATCAGTACAATGACAAACTTTCTAAAAAATTCGTTCAATGGTTTCAATGATTTAGTTTTGATTCTTTAATCCTTTTTTCCAAAAGTTTTAACTCAACTAAGATTTACACTTTAAAGCAAATTCCTAACTATTGTGAGCATTTGAAGTGGGAATCGAACACAAGACCTGTTGACTATAGGGTCAAAGTATATTACCAATCCAGCAGCCAGTTCTCAGCTTTGTTATTTGATAGAAACAGTAAAACATCAGAAGTTTTGTTAGTCTTACATTTAAAATTCAGGATTTTTCTATCAAACTGTCTTTAAGAAAAGTTCCTTTTATCTGTAGAAATTCTTTTGAGCGCTGCCCCAATTTTGAGCTATGGAACTCATGTAATGACACATAATAGTATCTGTCTAGTATTCTCATTAAATTAATATTATTCGCATCTCCAAACAAATCAAGCGGTTAGAATAGTTCTGTAATATATCATAGAAATTAAAGAAAAGATACTAAAGAAAAGATAGAATAGAGAATAAAAAAGATAAATTACTAAAGAAAAGATAGAATATAGGTTTGAAAAATATAGAATAAGAAAGCCCGGTAATGAAACATTTGCGTTACAGATAATTTAGGATCTCTTTTCCAGCTTGCTTAAAGATATAATTAAGTTATTGCTTTTCTTCAATGATATTCTAAATATTTTGTGGATTAGAATCCTAATCATTTCATTCCTCAGGGATGAAAGTTTTCAGTGGTTCAGAATTCAATTTAAATCATAGATTCTAGTATATTTATCACTTGTATGAAAAAAATTATCCTTGAGTGACAAATCAATCACTTATCCTAAAGTAACTGGAGAGATACCAAATTTCAACCATGATAGTTTAGTAAATGTTTGCGAGAATTTTTACAAAGCAATTCGTGTCACATTGTTTTACTCCTTTCAACTAATAAATTTATTTATTTCTGTTAATTAGGAAAAAAATTAATTTTTATTTAAATTTCATATCTTACTTAAACATTCATTAATTACATTTCTGAACTAAATATAAATAATATTTGCTTAAAATTATTATTATTTTATATATATATATATATATATATATATATATATATATATATATATATATATATATATATATATATATATATATATAGTCTCTTTTGTCATGGTCACTTTTGTAATTACAAAAGTGAAGTGTTTGAAAAAAAATGTTTTTGAAATTTATTTTCATTTACGTATTTATTTTAAAATGGAAAAATATTATATTCTAGAAAGAAAGACTATAATTTAATATTCTCTTTTCCTTTATAGAATCTCTGACTCATAATAAACTTAGAAATACTTTGATACAAAATCTTTTTGTTTATGAGGGCAACTATCCAAATTTGATGAACTTTTCAATATACCTATTTCCTAATTTTATATTTCTTTAAATACTCTTTCAAATTAACTATATTTAAGTACTTGAAATGGAGAAATACAGTTTCAAGTTAATGAAATACATAATTTCATGAAAAATATTCCTTAGCACCTGCATGATAATACAATAATGGGATCAAATTTTAAAATCACTTGTTGAAATTTTTTGTAAAGCATTTAAAAATTTGAATCATGGAATTAAATTTAAAGAAAATGTAATTTCTTTATATTTCAGTGGTCCATTAATCTCATCCCCTTAATATTACTTTCTTATTAAAATTTATTCTGAGTGCAAATTTGCTAATATGCTTTAAAAGTACTGTTTTAAATTAAATTTTGTACTTGCAAGCTCATTAATGACATACACTTTTGAAAGTCTCGATTCTTCAAAAGAGTTTCCACTTAAGAACATGGTCAATTATTGCTCTTGAGCGTAATAACAAATAATAATGCATAAAATAGTTAATGCTCATTTAACAAGTTGTGAAAAATGTTTGAAGAATTTAATATAATTTCATGTAATATGCAATCGACAAAAACATTTGTCACGTGAATATTACAAGAATTGGTGAATATACTTTTTCTTTGTCAACCTAAATCACAAGTAGTTGGCAGATGAGAAAAATGGCATTGGTGGATTTCTACACAAGGATATATTGGATAGTTCTGAAATTTTTGTTTAGAGGCGTGCATTTTTAATTTTTGTATATTTCTGGCATGTTTATGTATACAGTGAAGGTTAATATCCCCATTCCAAGCAATAATATATAAAATTCATTCCAGAAGAATTTTAGATTTGCAAATGATATACTAGCTAAAAAAATGAATATTAGAATTGTGTCACCAGGAATCTTTGAGCGTGTGCCTCCGTCGTTCCTTAGTTATGTGATAACTGTGAAATGACTCTCACTGTCGACATTTTATGGACTTGCTGTGAATTTTCCACTAAACAATGAATCTGATTGAGGAGCTTTTCTCTTCCATCATTTTTCTTCGTTCATTCTCTTTCCCAACACTGTTGTAAGTTCACATTGGAATTCAAATATTCCTTTTACTGCCTGTGGAATGCTACCCTATGTTCTTATTTAGTCAATACTACTCTGGAAGAGTACTGTTCTCTCTTTTAATTTGTAAAAACAATTAAGAATTACGCTGTGTGTAGATTTGTATATACATACCTATAAAAACACACACACATATATATTGCTCAGAATTAAGAAATAATACACAATTTTTGTTTTAATTATTTTAAAATAAGATATAATATCTTGAAATATTTTACGATTTCTTTTCCCTTGCAGCAAATCTATTCTAAAATTATAAAAATTAAATATCAATTATAAGATATTGCAATTTTTCTTCAGTAAGAAGATATGGAACCTTAAACTCACAGTAATAAATATTTATCATAATGACTTCAAATAGAACTAATGATCTTCATATCATTTGTTTAACTAATGAACTTCATATCATATCAACTTCCATATCATTTGTAATCATTATGAATTATATGTTAGTGTGATCACACAAATTTTATATCATTGAAAACGCATCTTTGAATGTTATACAATCTTTGAGAAATAAATATCATTATATGTTTCCCAATTTTCAACTTAATTTACTCATTTAAGAAATATTTTTTAAAAATAATTTCCTTTTACTATAAATAAAGTGGCTTTTGTGATTAATACTATTCATAAATAATTAATAATTGCAAATTCATGTTTTTTCTAAAGACTCTATAGAATTTTTTAGATGAAATCGATTTGCCTTTTTATTTTTCCCGATGATATAAATCTAGGTTCAAGTCTTTCAATGAACATGTATGTTTCTCACTTAAAGAAAAATAAAGCATTTTTTTATAAAAATAAAAATAACTTAGAGAATAATTATATAAAAAATAAGGAAACCTATCAAAACTAAGAAACTCCTTCTTCAATAAACATTACTCATTTTTTTTAAAATACATGATCGGTATTTGAAATCATGCATTATAGCTTAGATTGAGAAATGTTACAGTAAAAACTATAGTTTCTTAGTTATTAAAAATAATACAAACTAGTTCAGCAAAACAATTTACATCATTTAATGAATCGAAATAAACACTCTAGACTAACATTACACCTTTTAAATGTAAAATATATTATGTTAATAAAAATGTGAGAAAAATATTTTACAAAATACTTTTCACAAATATATTGATTGAAACGCTAATAAAATTTACAGATGTATGCTAAATTTATAAAATCTTGAAAAACATAGTTTTAATCTTTTTTCTCTAAAAAATTAAGAATTGAGATCTAGGAAAATAATGCAAAGATAGCTTAGAAATTTATAAACAAAACGCTATAATTAGCTATACTATTTACAAATTACATTATATATATATATTATGCTATGTAAGAAATAATAGTTCGAAAAAATGATATTTTTTAATTTTATAACTTTTAGCTATATAACCATTATCTTGATTTTAATGGAATAATCAGTTCATAATTGAAGAAAATTAAGTGTTTGAGGAGTTTTTTATTTAACTAGCTGTAGAAATATTTATATATTTTTCAAATAAAATAGGAAAACTAAACACAAAATAAAAAAGTATTAAATTTAAAAAAAAAAACTATTAACCCAAAAAATGTTTTTGCAAAAAAAAAAAAAAAAAATAGATTTTTAAATAAAAAGCAAATTTTTTCTTATAAATAATTTTTTTATTGTAAGAAATTTGTTTCTTTGCTTAGCTATAGATTAATTTATTAGAAAAATTTTTTTATAAGTTTAAAAAAACTTATGAATTTGCCTCGTTTTTTAAACAGGGAGTTAAAAAAGAGAGTTTCTCGTCATCGGAAAAGAAGCGTTCCTACCTGAGCGAAGGGAAGTTGCCAGGCGACAGGTGAACTGGCGGCGAAGTGAATGCTCCTCCACGTTTTATCGATTGCAGAAGATGCTCCTGCCTCTCCCAAGAAAACACGCGCCAAATCAACTTCTAAAGCATGCATGCACTGTCCTGCACTCAATTAAACACGAGAGCTACTACATAAATATTTAATTATAGATTACTTTTCACGGCAAACATTTCAATAGGCATTATTTTATTATGTATAAAGTCTTTAAAGTACAAAATGACTCATTAAAAAGCTAACTTTATATTGAATTACTAGAATCAACTCATTGGAATATATTTTTTAAATTCCATTTTCATTTTTAAATCAACAAGTGATTTCATTTAATTCCTTTACCGCAAAGCATGGAAGTTTCTAAAATTTTTACTGTAGGAAACAATATTTATTTCTGAAAAAATATTTAATATGTGCTTAAATAATTTGTACGGAAGAATTTTCGGATACATTTTGATAATTAATAATTCATATTATCATGTGGCATAAACATGCTGTGGTATTTATGCATAAAATATTTCATATATTCTTATGAGATAGAAATTTCAGTATGCGGTTTTTCTTTTCTTTATGAATATCGGTTCTTTTGTTGATTATTGTCGATTTCCTTTCCTAGGTTGAATATGTTTTCTTTATCGTCTGCATTGTTCTTTTCACACGAAGAAGGATTGAACCCAATTTCTTTTTCACCAAGATTATCTAAGCTGACGTCAATATTTTTCAGCATATCAGATATAAATTTTTACTTTCATGAAAGGCATTATTTACAGGAGAACATTGATGAATTAAAGGCTACCATTTCATCAGCAATAATCTCTATGGATTCCAACAAGCTTTTCTGCATCTGGAGTGCAGTTCACTACATACTTGAAATTCTTTGTGTAACGGGCAAGTGGAAGTTCACTGATAAAGGCCATAAAACTTCCATCTAATTATCAGTGATATAAATTTAAATGTATTTTACGAATTATTCAACTTCAAAATGTGTAAAACATTTTATAAACACCTTGTATTTTCTGAATCAGTTCCGATGGCATTTCGCATACCTGATTGCTAAATAAGCATTGATCAACTTTAACACATATTTTGTATATTTAGCTCTTATTTTGAATTCCCTTTTGACTAAGGTTTGTTTTAAATTTATACTGTAATGATCTGAAACCAAATTTTGTTTAGATTTCTTTTATGCTGATTAGTTTTTTTCTAAATTTAAATTTTAATATATTCAAAATTCTTTCCAAGAAGATTAGAAATTTTTTATTTTATTAAACATATAAATTTAAAGGTTGGTTTCCCTATGAGGAACAATTACACTGAACTTATCCATATTTGTAACTGCTGGAAGTACAATTTGTTATGTTTAACTCAGTTTTTGAGTAGTTGACTCAAATTTTTCTTTTGCGATGGAAGAATGGAATAAATTGGATTTTGAATCCTAAAACCTCCGTTCATATCTCTTAACAATGCTAAAGAAATTCCGTTTCAAGATTGAGACAGTACAATTTTATGGGAGTTATTCATAATTAATAAATTTTAATAAGATATTTTAAAAACATGTTGAGAATGTTGGAGCTGTTATTCTCAGAAATTCAAATAAAATTAAATTTGACGCATGAATGACAAAAAAAATATGGGTTGCATTTAAAATTAAAAAAACACATTTAGACATATGATTTCGTTTAATCTGTAAATAAAACTGTAAAGAAATTATGACGTGTTACTGAGAAGTATTTCTGAATGAATTGTTGACATTGCGGAATTTTCAATTATACCTCGTGATTAAAATGTTAGTATTTTATAGCAGAAAGAAAGGGGTCCAATCAAATATTTACTCTCAACTATTCTAAGATGATTCTCTGTACTCGATTTCTAATTATAGTTTATTTCAAAGATGATTGCTCTATTTTTTAAATCCTTTAAAAGTAGTTATTAAAATGAATTTTTTATATAAAATCATGCAATTAAAAAATATTGTGTTGGCGACCGATGTGAATGAAAACAACAGAATTTATCACATAAGTGAATCATTTATTTTTTCTTTTTAAATCAGAGTTCGATAGATTCATAGAAAGTATCGCTCTGAGACAATGAATGTTTTTGGAACTATATCAATATTTATTAAATTCGCTTACGCCGAAGTCTAAAACGTGCAAAATAATATTTCCTTTATCATTATCAGAAAATGTTAACATTTTAAAAGTGTCTGAGAAGGAAACACATAAATGTCCACTCTTCAACATTTATGTTAATTTAGTAATTCATGATCCAAATATTAATTACAATTGAGATGGATTTTCCATATTAGTACAGCTCCTGGTTTTTCTGATTGTATACATGTGATTGCATGAGATCTTATTCCCATCGAGCATGGCAAGTTGATTGAGTTGAATCATAAAGGAGGATAAAACAACAATTTTTTTAAGAAATAAAACTTATATGGCTATTTAATAACGTATTTATGTATATTTGATAGAGCAAAGAATTTATTCTTGATTAGTATTAATCATCACCTCTGATAATACCAGTTCTTTCGCAACTCCGATAACAATTATACCTGTTGAATCCTTTGGTTCTGGACAAAAAATGTCTTACAAAATCTAGAATTTTGAAGAAATGCAATATTTTTAATACATAAATCGTATAAGTCCGACTTTGATATATATCCCTAAAATCTGAAATTATGTCCAAAAGGAATAAATAAAAGAAAAACCATTTAAAAAAATCGAAATAAAGAAAAAAGTATTTTGGCTTTAAAAGAAAAATATTGTGGAATATATTATGATCTATAAAGAATTGTAAAATAACTTGATATCATAGAGTACATTAAAATAAATATAAAATAATAAACTGGGTGTGGTCCATTTTATACAAAAGCCAGATGATCATTATAAATATTGCGATATATGACAACTGGAATTAGAAGTAAAGGAACAACGAGACTAAGATAGGTCCAACTTAATGGATTCTGGCTTTTTGGCAATTGAGAAAATGCATTTGGATGTAGAAGATAAACAGAAGTCCTTATGAGGAAGCCATCAATAGAAGATGCTGTGTCACAAAGGATTGTCGGGCCTCTTATGATGATTAATATTTGGAAAATTTTGTCCATATTCCGGACATATGAATTTACCTGGAATATCTAAAATAGGAACAAATACTTTTTATATTCATGTAAAAATGTAAATTATAGTAAAATGAATTTTACTATATAGTTTATATAAATGTTACTAAAATAGAGTAAAAGTGAAAATTGTGTTGTTTAGTTTACAGGGTAAAGTACGGTTCAATTTTTATAAAGCTCATTCCTGCCTCTGCTGTTTCATTTGAATGTGCATTTCTTGTCTTTTAGTTAATTTTTTTAAAAAATAACTTTTAAAATAACAATATTATTTTTATAAAAGTTAAAAATATTTTACAGTCATAATCCAATAAGATTTTTTAATAAATATTGAATGAAAATCAGTAAATATTTTCATATTGTTACCTCAGTTTAGGTAACAAACAAATGAATAATCAATATTTTTACCAAAATAGAGACCTATTAAACTGATTTTTACCAAATCAGTTTAAATCTTCTATGAGGAAAGTCTAAATGCAGATAATCCAATTGCGGTGTTTTATGAAAGTTCATTTTCTTTCAATTGTGAACGGTGTCTGTTTTCTTACGATTTTAACTCAAAGCGTATCATGCATTGCATTGAGATGTAAGATTATTTTAGCTTACTGCACAAATGAATTTTTTCTAGATTTCCCTGGACATGTATCAATTTGTGAGTTAATTAAAAAAAATAGCACTTTTTATCTGTACATGGTAAATTTTCTATAAATATTAGTTCATTTATACTACTAATATTTATTTATAATTTTCCGTACCCTTAAAGACAAATTTGTAGCACTTCAACCACTTAAATTAAAACAACGGAAAGAAGTGATAAACTAATCAGTGGCTCAAATATCATTAGGCGTTGAGGACAACGAAGTAAATAAATGCCTTATAATGAATTTCATCTGTGAAACTATCTGCAAAGTTAAATCTTCAGCAAAAAAAAAATTTACTGAAAAATTAAAATGAATGATTGTGAAATCATATTAACTTCAATAAAATAATGAACGTCGCAACACGAGCTCAGACTCAGGGTATACTTAAACTTTGAGGCCTTTGTAATAAAGAACAATGACGACTGTTTTTCTAATCAGCCTACTATGTAGGATATTTAATTTCTTGTACAAATATTTTCTTAAGTGCTTAAGCAGAATAAATCTTCTTACGACCATGGAATTTTTTCAGTTTATTAAGTGTATTTGTGTGATAATATGCTAAGTTTTTTATATCTATCCGTTAAACTTTTGTTGACATCTCGTTAAAGAACATGTTCATTTAATATAAATTCTTACCTTAGTATAAGTTCGCCCCACCTTTAAAAAATTTATGACGCTTTTTTATCTGTTGCAATAGTTTACTAGTGCATATTTTACTAAAAATAATCAATTTTATTGTAATTTTTTTAATATTTGTATGTTATGCAAACTAGTAATATAGTAAAATGAAGCCATTGAACAATTTATTAGGAAAAAAAACTAAATCAACTGAAATTTCATTTGTAAACATTGAAATATTTGAAGTTATAAACAAATGCATCTTAATAATTGAAATGATACCATTTAAAATGTGAAATTTAAAAAATATATGGAAAAAGAGAGAGAAATATTGTATTTCTTTATTTAAAATTACCCAGAATTTTTTTTTTTTGTTCGAGATTTACATTTAATTCTTTTTTAGAAATAATCCAATCATATCTGTCCATGTTTTCGGATGATGTCAACAAATATATGTGGATAGTCTTTCATAGAATGTTTTCAAGAGCCTAATAAAAACACGACCAAATGATTTGGTTTTATGACAAATAAGCTTCCTAAAGATGATAATATTTAAAATGATCCATGACTCCATTTGATTCTCAAACGATTTGACAGCTAAGAGAATCCTCTCCGAACAATGTCCTTTACTCTACTATGGTGCATTAATGGTATGTGATACTATCATCGCAAAAACATCCCTGATATTTTTTGCATAGATAATTTAAAGCGTAATTAATGCTCTACCTTCTATTCTTACCCGAACAACATTTTAGTTTATTTACTGCACCTTCAATATCCAATTCTTATGAGTGTTTGCTTATTATACGTTTTCTTGTTATTTTATTTAAATATCACATACACACACACGACATTTATAGTTCGAAAAATTTGACCTCTATAGATGAGATTGATAGAATAAGCTTGAAATTACTTAATTTTTAATATAAATGTGTTTCAATTAAATAAATATAATTTTAATTTCAATAGTGTAAGAAAATATAATACCAAAAAAAACTTTATTTTTTGTGTAAAAAAAAAAAAATCAGAAAAGTTTTTAGCATTTGATTGGAAGAATTATTCTTTAGTTTTCTTATCTTCTGAAATAAGTCAATGTTTAAGTTTTAAAAAAATAATAAGTTACACACTCAGATATTTTTCGTCAATGAAATTATAAAATTTCTGTAGAATTTAAACTTCAATTCATTTACAATAAGTGATTATTAACGTGCTCTTTTTAAGAGCAGAAAAAATCTATTTCTACCATTTTCAAACTTTATTACAGTTTTACATTATAAAAGCATCGTTTCAATTTTATTTATAACACGAGTTGCTTCTGAGATATCACTCTCTATAAATATTCAAGTAAACATTTCAATGTTCATTTTTTAAGCAAGAGTAAAACCGAACTATATTTAAGCTTGAAATATCTCTCAACTCTTGTATCCATCAAAAAATGTGAACAAAGTTTACTTAAAACAGTATATTTAATCGAATTTGTGTTGAGTAAGATAACAGACAACTAAGTTTTATTCGATAAGAAATAAAAGACGTGTCCTAAAATTAGGATAACCCTTCGATTATGAAACAGGTTGATTTTTATTTTATATAAATTTGCACTCATTCTATAAACCACGTACTAAAAAGTAATTTAAATAAAAGTCACTCTAAAAAGTAATTTTACACACTGTGCAAGTAACTATGCAAGAAGTATATGAAGAACTGTTTTGGACAGTTAAAATTGCCCGAATAAATTTTAAGTGGAACAAACGAAAGTTGTTTCAGAAAATGAAGCGCAGCATGACGAGAACACATTTGAGCGCTGTTCTTCTTGACGCCACTCACATATACAAGAAACTGTCTTAGATATTATTGGAGACAGAGAACAGTTACAAGTTCAGAATTTTGAAAAATAAGTTGTGGAAAATTTTTTAAAAGATTCTTTTTTCATAAATGGTTTGAAAAAGAACTTTAAAACACATAATGAAACAAATAAAGTGAAACCACTATAACTGTTGAAATAAACTGCAATCCCTGCTGACAATCACTTTGGTGATCACATCCGTTGCTTTTCCAATTTTTCTTATTTTAGAACATTTTTACCTAACATGCATATCATGAATATTGCATTAAAAGTCTTTTAATGTGTTGAATTTTTTACCTATAAAACTAATTATTTTTACGTATTCTCTTTATAATATATTTTTCAATTTAATACAGTACATATTCTGATATTTTAAACAGCATCTAATAAAAAAACTAGATATCTTCCTGAACAGTTATT
The DNA here is from genome assembly GCA_026290005.1 of Latrodectus geometricus. Lineage (NCBI taxonomy): Eukaryota > Metazoa > Arthropoda > Arachnida > Araneae > Theridiidae > Latrodectus > Latrodectus geometricus. The sequence goes on along the minus strand of JAPDSC010086655.1, from coordinate 9,436 downwards.
TAGGAAAAGTGGTCAAAAGTGATCTTACCGCATAGCATTATTCAATTTTCATTTAAGATTGTTTAAACATAAAAGAGAAAGAATAAAAGCAATTCTAATTAGATAACTTCTCATGTGATTTGGTCTCAAAATAACCTTGACCTGTAAAATAATATTTACAACAGCATTTACTGAAATAAGTTATTTACTATAAAGGCATAAATATTACGATAAAGTTACGAATCTATAGAACGCTAAAGAGAGTTTATGAAATGTTGTCAATATTATTGTTAATTATTTAAGAATAAAATATAAAATTTTTACCAAACTGAAATGCAAGATAAGTAAAATCCTTTACAGCTTTATAATGAAAAAAATTAAATAGGATGAACTAAAACAATGCAAAGAATGTTTAGTGAGGAGGCATGATTATTTAATATGGAAATAAAAATGAAAATAAATATATTTTCAAAAGAAGATTTTTTGAGAAATAAACGAAATTTATATTGAAGACAATGATCTGTTCAGAAAAAAAATCTCCACTACAGCGAAAGAAAAAATTGTGACAGGAAAGGAAAACTAAGAATATTATAAATAAAAGAAAAAGAAACATAATATTTCTGTTTTTAAGAAATCATTGTAACTAAATAAGCCCTTGGAGAGAAAAATAAATTTATCTTTCTGGGAAAAAATTAAAAACTGGAAATAATAAATACTTTTTGTAATTCCATGCCAATGTGTATTTTAAGTGATTTGTAGTTAACTTCAAATTCTCCCATGAATTAAATTTGAAAATAAGTTTACGTAGGAATTCAATTTTTTTTATTTCTATTAAATTAAGTTTAATAAGTTTTATAATAATGCTCTGCTTTCATAAACTTACAAAAAGAATAAAAATGCAAAGAACAGCCGCGAAGATAAAAATAAAAACTTTCCTTTTGTTTTGTAGGGATTCATTATCTAGTAAAAAGAATATTAAATTGGTTACAAAAGCAGTACAAAACAAATAAATTCAAATCTTTCTGAAATAATTATCTAATTATTAATTAAATATATTTTAAATAAAAAATTATGGTTCTTAGGCCTTAGCAAAGAATTATAAATATTTACACATTGAATAAATGTGATTGATATTTTAAAGTCATTTATTCAGTCTTTCATAAGTATTGACTGAAGTACTTAAAAGCAGGATTAAAACATCAAAGGGAAAGAGATTTGATGAAATATCATTCGAAAAGGTTTCTTGGAATACGAAAAGCAGCACTAAATTGGATTTCTTAATTGGCTGCTTAGTAAGTACGTTCATTCTACGAAAGCCAAACACAAGACAGTACATAAAAAGTAAAAATTTAATTAATGAATATTTTTATTTACGATGGAAAATGTGTTTATTCATTAAAAAAAATATTTAATATCTTTAAATGAATATTTCGTGGATCACCAATATTCTTTTAGAATAGATTTGCAGCTATTATTCAAATATTCCTTTTGAAATTTTATATGACACTGTGATTTTTGATTCCGTAACTTAATTATTTCCTTTAAATAATTTAAAATATCATTATTGAAAATTAAGTAATTATAAAATTAGTATGTGTACGAAATTCCCAGAAAACTTACCCAGAAAAATACCACCATTTGCACAATTTTTTTCCATCAGTTAAAAATTTTATACTAAATATATGATTGCTACTTTGATAAATCATTTGTGTTTTTTTAAACAGAAGCTAAGTTTTAATAATTATTTTTGAACTTTAACGTCTCTGAAAGATAAAAACTTGGGAACTATTTACTATAGAACAGGATACGGTTCAATGTTTTTAAAGAATCGAAGATTCTAACAATCAAAACAAGTTTTCATGAGAATGATGTAAAACTTCATTTATAATATGGATTATTTGACAGCTTTCAGCTTTATTATTGATACATATTTAGCATATTCTTTAAAAATCGTCATTCTTAGGCTCTTCTTTTAAATATATTTGTTGTTAAAATGATGAATTCGAATTATCTTCATATTTTATTATTTTGATGCAAAAAATTTTTTAATCGTATATTTGGATTTCCTGTCATAGTTTTTATTAAATATGCATTAAAGAGTATTATGAAACAATTTTTACTGTGTGTAAATTTACCGGTATTTGTGCAAATGAAAAGAAGACAAAATATTTTTAATATGAAATTCTGGGAATCAATTCAGTACCTTTATAATGAAGAATAATAAAGGATTTCTTACTTTTGTGTTAACCTGTAGATGAGACTTTTGAGACGTGCTTTTTAAGAATCTATATATTACATGCATAATGCAAGATTTGGGGGGTTGAATTATCAAAATAATACTTAGTTAATTCACAATTCGATTAAGTGTATCAATATTCAGATTTATTTTGTTTCAATTTTAAAATGTCTCATGAAGTATTATGTGAAAAATTATTAATATATTTAAACCTAAATTGAAATACTGAACAATTTTTTCAATGTTACGAACAAGATTCACTGCAAAACGATTACACTTTTTCTTGTTTTCGTTTACTTGTCTTCTTGTTCGTTTTCTTGTCTTGTTTTTAAGTAATATTTCAAGTAAATAATATTATATAGTGAATAATTGATGCATTTGTAAAAATTAGTCTCGGTAAAGAAGCAAATGTAAATCTTAATCAAACTTTAATTTTCATGTTTAAAAACACCAATGAATTTTTAAAGTAACTGAAGAGTTTCACTTGTTCAGATAAAAAATATTTATTCAAATTCCATAAATAAAATGAACCTTATAAAAGTAAATTTAATCAATATGAATTATTGTGTTTCATAAACCTATGGATAATAAGAGGGCGAAGTCCCAATAAAGTTCCATGCATAATTCTCATATCTTCATTATGCCCTGCATTAAATTTCCCAGCTTTTTCAAAAATATTTTACCCATACACAATTTTAAAATAGGGTCGTTTAATATATTATACCAAGTATTATGTAAATATGTATTATTAACATTAAAATAATGTACTTTGAATGCAATTCAAATGCACAATTGAATACTTGTGTTAAAAATGTAATTTCTATTTTGACAGAATATCGCATTTTAGGATACTAAGTGATCACTTATATCGGAGACGTTTAAAAAATAATACGCAAAAAATAATACGCAAATTTAAATAAGGTATTTAGAAGTATTAAAGATTTTAGATAAAAGTAAAACACTGAACGTTCCAAATATTTAATTATTACCAATATTCTATTTTAGGTGTGTGTGTGTGTGTGTGTGTGTGTGTGTGTGTGTGTGTGTGTGTGTGTGTGTGAGAGAGAGAGAGAGAGAGAGAGAGAGAGATTAATTTTTGGTTGTACAATTCAGATAAACAGGTTGTACAGCTGTTTATCTGAATTTGAGTTCATTAAATGACATTATATGAAATATGTATTATTAAAGGGAAGGTGGAAGATCTTAAAAGAATATATTTCATATTCTCTATCTATAAATCTTTGGTTTATCTTGATTCGTTTAAGTAAAAAAGGAGTTGAAAATAAAGTTATTTCGAAAGAACAATACTGTCTCCATATGATGGAGGAAATATTTTCACATTTGAAGTCAAAGAAAATCCAGCCATCATGAAAATATCTCAGCAACAGAGTAAAAAGCAATATCACATCCATATTTTCATATAACACAAATATTTTCTTAACTTTCTTTTTAATTGAAAAGTATGGGAAACAATATTTCATGTGACTAACAGAAATTCTAAAAGTGAGTCTTTTAACATGAATTAATTATTTGATCTTTAAAGCAGAGACTTTTATATTCAAATTTCGATGATTGCTTCCTTTTATCAAAACAGATGAGGTTGGGCATCTTTGAATCTCGGTTATTTTACTTTTCAGATTTTCCATCACCGTTACGAAGCTTTCTTCCCTTAGTTTTAAGAATTCAATTTCAGACAGGCAATTCCAATAAGAGAGATTTTATTAATATACTTTAAATACATTCTCTAACTTTATTCATCAAATTTTGGATATGAAAACATACGATTTTTTATATCCATTTCATACCTTTTGTTTTTTCAAGTATGTTATTAAAAAATTTATTTTAATGATCTTCAAATTAATTATTTGAAAATTTACTTTTAATTTAGTTTATTTTATGAATAATGAAGTATTTAGTAAATTTTATGAATAATGAATACTTATACAGAATTTTATCTCCTTTAACAGCGTTTGTGATAAATGATTCTGATATTTTGTCACAGTATCTCATATTTTGCTATTTTTTTCTTATATATATCTCTGATGGCTCTCTTAATGACACTTTTTTATTACCCGCACTTTGTCATGCATCCGGACACATTTTATTTTGACTCGTGATCTATATTTTCTTAAGTTTTCAAAAACATAAACTTAAATAGATTTTTGACACCTGAATTCATTTTCTGAACGATAGTCTTTATCCAGATTGTGATTAAACCATGAAATTTCTGAAAAATGATAAATGTGCTTTACTTACTACAATATGTTATATTTACAAACCTTGTAACATTCCAATCGAAAGTACTATTTAATTTACATATTTAAAAAAGAAAAAGGCTAATTGTCCATCCCTAAAAAAGTAGGTTGTTCAAGAGATGTACTTACTTTACTCTACCATAAAGCACGACTTTTTCAATTTAAAATTTTAACAATATTTAAACAAAATACATTAAGTATTTAGATATTTGTAGTAATAATGTATATTTAATAATTGGAGTGAATTCATATTCCGTAAATTTTTCTTCCTTTTCTTTTTCAAATATATGTATTTAATAATAATAATAATAACATGATTTTCAGAACACATATAAAAAATATCTGATTACAAGTGAAATCTCCACAACTGTTTCTCCTAGTTAAAGAAAAATAAAGCTCTCCATAATCTTCTATCTGTTTTTAAATTAGACTCTAGTTCCATTTCAATTATTTTCGCAAAAGTAATATTACACCTATTTAATATGAAGATCTTACTATTGGCTATTTCTTATCTCTATATGGAAAAGGAAATATTAGAACATATCCTAAGAGGACTCAAGTTACTGAAAAGCCTCTAGGGAAAAATAATTGCTTTTGTGACGCAAGCGCCAAGTCTATATTCTGCATTCCTTTCAAAGTGGATGAAAAACAATAAAACCGTGTTACGTTTGGGTTGAGAAGATAATGAAATATCAAAAAAGATAAACATGGAGGGAAACGCAATACATGAATACACAGTATTACATTACAGAAAATCTCTCTTGATCTAAGAATATACTAAATCACACTGATGTGAAGGCTTCGTGATGAAGACTAGACATTCATTAAAATAAAATAATATCAAGAAGATAAGAATAAGATATATATATAAATATATATATATATATATATATATATATATATATATATATATCATAATAAAACTTTGTAGATACATATATTTTCTCGTGAACATGTAATATATGCTCAAGTATTTTAAATTTAAAAAATTTTGGTATTTAATGAAATTTTGAAAAAACTGAAGGAAGATAGATAGTTTTCCAAGTAAACTTACGAGTGTTTCTTGTCTACTGATAAAATACGCATATGAATGGCGACGAGAAATGTGGATTAAAACTTTTTTAAACCACAGAAACAAATTCATTGCTACACCCCCACGTACATGATTTTATATTTATTTTGATTATTTTTGTATAATTTGAAACATTTGATTTTAATCATATGTTGGAAAATTCGAAGCAAATAATTGAAATTTAAGGTTAGATAATAATAAAAAAAAATAAATAGATTATGATCAAAATGTGAATCGCAAATGTGTAGAACAATTATTAATATTTTAATTATATATTAATTATATGATATTAAATATATAATTATATATAATTATATATTATTATACAATAATAATACAATTAATATATAATTATATATTAATTCTATAATAACAAAAAATTGTTTTGTGTAGAATATTGGATTATTCATATTAACTGTATAAAAATTATTGGAATACAAGTTTATTATGTGTTAACACACAAAATAAAATAGTATTCCGATATTTGTTATCTTTATTGATATACTTAATTATTAAATTTTTTTAACAGTTATTCGTCAACATAAAATTTTTACATGTAATAAGTTTCTGAAAATTTTTATTATTCACCAAATGGATATTCATTGACCAAATTTTTTAAATTCCCTTTTTCTCTTTCAGGAGCGTTTAGAAAAATAAAACAGAATTATTTTTCGTAGTAGGGACCACCTACTATAATACCTAGTACTAATACCAAGTACTAAGAATACCTTTTAATTCATTTCCATAAAAATTTCTACTCTGAAACCTGGTCAGTTGCAAAAAGAATCCTAATTCAAGAGATAAATATATTTTAGCTTTCCTTTAAAATCTAATTTTAAACGTCAACTTATTGTTTCCTCCATTTTGTATCCCCAGTTTTAAATTTTTTCAATGACGAATTATGAGTATACGTGTACCATAACTATTATAAACTTATATTTAAAATATGAGGTTGATTGCACTACACATTTTACAATGTTTATGAAAATAATGTTTTAAAAGTAAAAATTTTTTTCATTTTTAACAAATGCCAATATTTTTATATTCTCAAGAAAACACTATCTGAAATGACAATGGCACATACAGTTCAAAACTGCGTTGTATAAAATTTCTCTCAGACAATTTTTTTTTTTTTTTTTTTTAGGAAAGATTATTTCTTATATTAATATATTTATATAGATAAATGACAATTTATACTAGTAATATCAAATAAAAGTGAATATATTAGCTCACGATAATCCTTTCCAATTTGTGGAAAATTTATTTAAATTATTTATTTTATTTTGTTCTCACTGACGAGCTTTATATAATTTTACACTGAAAATTTATTTTTTATTTCAACATGATATACTTACTTTTTGCACTGAATTGCTATCTAATGTAAAACTTCGTTTTCTGTTCAGAGAGTATTGTTAGCGACGAATGAATTATAAATGTTGATGATAAATTAGTACTTTTTTCATTAAATGCTTCATGCTTCTAAAAATAGCTTTGCAGTCATTAAATAGTTTCCAGAGGAATTGGAATTTTTGCGTCTCTTACTTTTGCAGCATAAGCGTTTAGATTACCGTCAAGCCAGTTTCTATGCCTTTACGACCACTATCTGAAAAATTTTAGTGGAATTTAATTTTTCTTAAAAACAAATCTTCCTGTGTTCTTTCCATTCCTTAGTAAACGAAAATGATGAAAATTCTTGCGTTGTTAAAAGAATTAGAAAATATTCTTTTAATTTCAGAACATTCATTTATATATATGTAAGAGGAATTTAAAATCACTTCTGGTAAAAATTATTTTTTTGTGTGAATAGAAATCAAAAAGCATGAACAACTCAGTTTTCTACGAAACGCTTTCAACAATCACAATTCACAGTGGATGCTGCATTTAACTCTAAAAATTCTTGAAACCAACCCTAATTTTTTATGTATAATATCGTACAATACGCAAATTATTTTTATTATTACCTCATATAATAAAATGTTTATATCATAGCTTAGTGATTCTCAAGTTCCTATCCTTGAAATTCTTGATCGTATACTGTTTGATTGGAGGATTATGTATGGAGATTCTATGTGATATATGTAATCTAAATTTAATATAATGTATAATGTAAATATATACTCAGAACATGTATGTGTGTGAATATATAAAAACTGAAAATATCCGAAACAAATATCAAATGAAATAGAAATAACAATGTGTTTGAGACACATCATTAAATTTGAATAGCTTCTATTAATCAATTATTTGTCAATAGTAATGCAAACTAATTGTTGTACTTGATATAAAAATTGACATTCATAAAATTTCTGAGATAAAATTAATAATAAATTCTAAAATGGGAATTTATAATTTTAAAGTCATCATTAAATCTTATGAACTATGACTTTAATTTTTCTATTGCTACGAAGTAATCAGGTTTATTTTGGTAAGTTAAAATATGTAACCAACAAGAAAAAGATTTGGAACACGGTTTCCCAAAAAAAATCTGAGTTATTTAAATATAAAATTTGTAGTTAAGAGATATAGAAAACAAAGAAAGTCCACACAAAAATGTTGTAAGAGTAAAAAAGTATATGCTATCATGTTTGATGATCCTAAACATTATTTATTTTTGGCAATCCATTTAAACATACTGAAAATCTATTTTTAAACATAACTATGATGTATAAAGATATTAGGAAATTTAAATTTTTCAAATAAGAAAATTAAACAGCATCATTTACAACAACACATTTCTATTATTTAAATTCTGTTTTATTATTGAATCAAACTTTTAAATGGTACCTTTCGTTTAGTTTCTCTGTATTATGAATAACTTAATATATATTTCGTCTTTTTCTTTTCCACTGTTAATTAGACTGTGATTTGTTGTTTTGATTAATTTTTAGCTCTAAGGCTCTGATTTTATAACATCATTTTTATCAAACATTAAATCCATGATTAGAAAAGACAAGCAAATTTTCTGGATATAAATGTATTGATTGGATACGATTTCTGCAATTAAAGCAAAAGACCCACCAGATGACAAAGAAAAGTGGTTTAAACCAAAAACGTGTTCACTGAGTAAGTACTGGTTGGGTTGCAGACTGAATAACGGTGAATAAATAACTTTTTTTTATAATTTGGGCTTTAAATCTTTGAAATATTTCAGTGTGTTATTAGGAAAACAAACATGCTTCTTTGACACATTTCAGATCTTTAAAATTATTTAATATAAATTTCATCTGATAATATTAAATTTGAATTATCTGGCAGAACATGTGGTTATTTTAAAGTATGATTACTATAGTCTCTCCTGAATAAGAATGTGAAAGTTCTATGCATGCACACAGTTTTTTTTTTTTTTTTTTTTTTTTTTTTTTTTTTTTTTTTTTTTTTTTGTTTGTTGTTTTTTTTTTTTTTTTTTTTTTTTTTTTTTTTTTTTTTTTTTTTTTTTCCTATGTTGAGTAAATGACAATCAATGATTTCATCCAAATTTTTTCTGAACAATAGCTTTCGATAATTCATTTCAAGTCAACATTTTTCTAGAGTCTCTCTTGTTTTCTTTCAATATATAAATAAAATTTATTTTTATATTCGATTTAATTAATTAGGTTTAGTAAATAAAAATTATTCAATTCATTTTCAGTATTTCATTCATTTTTTATTATTCAGTGTTATATATATTTATAATAAAGTAATTTTAAAGTATTTTCCAGATGCAAAATAATTGCCAACAGTTTTATTTACTTACAGTTTACATAATTTATGATTAAAAACTAAATTTCATATTATATTGTTTTAAATTGTTCTTTGTAACATGTCATTATTGTAGTCAGCATTTTAGGTTAAATAATATTGTTAGTTTCAAAAAAATTTTATGATTAAGAAAAAACATCCATATACTTTAAAACT
>JAPDSC010086653.1:0-13011 GCA_026290005.1 Latrodectus geometricus | reverse complement strand
ATATATATATATATATATATATATATATATTGAAGATTGTTAATATCAAATGTACCTTGCGACTGAGGGTGAAGAATGCCTTACCATGAAATATTTATGCAATGTTTGTGAAGCTGTACCTACACAGAGCTTTACTAATAAAAGGAATTAACTGGATGTCTTTATTATTTAAAATCAGTGACTAAGCAGCAAAGAACCCAATATTTGACTTGCCACAATGAATTTTAATTCTACTATGTGCTGCACTGTTGAGATTCATGTATTCTTAAAATATCGCCCAAGACAAATTTCATAAAAAAAAACCCTAAAAAACGAATGCTTTCAAAAGAAATTAATTGTAAATATTATTACAAGATTTATTTTGAAACATTTCAACAGTCGTGAAACATTTCAGTTAATAGAAAATTTAATTCAGTTTTCAATTAAAATATTGCATGCTTCGGTGTTCCTTTCTTTCTAAAACGATAGTGATACTTACAATTAGTTTCAGCACAAAACATTTTATTCAAATGTTTCTCCCATTATCAAAATAACTAGTAATGGAGCTACAAAGATTGTAACACAATAGTTATCTTATAATTGTTAAGGAATTATTTATGGGTAATTAAAGTTAATAAAGATATAAAGTAATTATAAGTGATAAAATACATAGTAACGAGTTAAAGTATTTATAGATATAACTATACAGATAGTAAGAAGTTAAAGAATTCATTGATAATTAAATTACCTCAAAAAAGTTTCCCAGAGAAAAGTAAATTCCCTGCTGATTTCCCTTAATATAATGTAATACAATATAAGTAAAAATGTTAACCATGCATACAGATAGGTTTAATCATATAATGATTAACAAAGATGAATATTTGATAGAAGAGAAAGTGTTTATCCCTACATATTTGCAATCAGAAATGTAGGAAAAATGCTTAACTAGCAACAGGTAACTTAAACTTAGAAAAAAAATCTGCGACTACTAAAATCATTTTTAAATATATTACTATAATTTTTTTTGACAAACAAAGCAGCAAAATTTGTATTGTACTAACTGATTGTATTCGTAATGTCACTCTATATATTGTCATTAGCGACAAAGTAATTTGAAATAAGAATGAAGAATGAATTAGTTTACTCAGAAACTGAAAAGTGAAGGAAAATAAAATTTTTATTTTAATATAAATTAACATCCATTCCTTTACATGCTTTAGACTGATTCAGCAACATGATCGAAACTATGAAAACATTTTCTGTATTTCCTTTCATTTGAATGGATAAGCTGAAATTAATAAAAATTTTACTAAATGGTTTAAAACGAAATAATTGCACACACACACACATATATATATATATGCATGCAGAATAGATTTGTGCATATATATATATATATATATATATATATATATATGCACAAATCTATTGCTTTATACATTTATGTTGTTTTGACTTAAGAATGATAAAAAAGAAGTTGTTAATAGTTTATACACTCAGATTTTTATAGATTAATCACCTTTTCTTGTACATTGGAATCTTCATGTCAATACAAAATAAAGTAAAATATTTAAAATACCTTAAAAAGCTTTTACGATGAGAGAGTATATCTTTTTATATAAATCATTCAAGTAAATATTTTATAGCTGCAAGATACACTTATGCCAGAATTGTTAATAGAATTTTAATCAGCTAACTAAAGTATAGAAGTAACTACAAGATTTATGATAATGAAACAAATTAAAGACAAAATTCACCTTTTCATTTGCTAGTTACATTTACTCTAACATTGAAATTTCCTGTCATTACAAAATAAAGTAAAACTTTTAGAATACTAGAAAATACTTTTATGATGACGTCATATGTCATGCTATGTAAATTTCCCGAAGAAATATTTTCTAGTTACAGTATATATATTCATGCTAGAATTGTTCTTTTCGAACAGAATGTTAATCAATTAATTAAATTATGGAAATTAATAGAGAGCTTGAATGAACATAAAACAAATGAAAAGCAAGGAACGAAAAAAAGATTTCTGGATATGTTTATTAGAAGTTCTATTCCAAATAATTCGAAAATTCAGCATTACGTCAAATTAATAATTAATAAACAGGATGAAAAATTTTTATAATAATTACCCCACGGACTCATCAATACTTAATGAAAAGACAGCTCGTTTTAAACTGGAATGTTCCGGGTAAGATCCTGCTGCTCAATTATTTTAGGAGTTAAATATATTTTTTTCAACAATCATTGAAAGGTTATAACCACGAGTGATTCACATCATTTCTCATGTGAAATTCGAATGAACTTCTTAAGCATTATAACAGTATTATGTATATATTACAAAATATATATCAAATGTCTAATAAATATCTAAAAAAATCTTTCTTCGGGCGTTGTCAAAATGGGATAATTAGCTAAATATAATAAATAAAATAACAGAATTTAATGCTCTAATAGCGAATATGTCGATTAAATACAATATTCTTCCTTTATCAGAAGTATTGTCGTTTAAATTCGAGGTCACTAAATCTTACGCATTTTCTTATTTTGAGCAATGTGCATAGCATTGCTTAATTGCCACTATAAATTCTGTAAGAACTTAAAAATCTAGCATAAATAAGATAATTTCTATTCCAATTTTATTTCTCATTTTATGACGGTTATAATTAAAAATCACTAATATACTTTTCAGTTTGTAAGTATATTTAAATTATTTTATTTAAAAATATTAATATTTAAAATGTTAAACTAAAATTTAATTAATTGGAATATTGTTGCTGTTTTTGTGAGAAATATAATTCGAAATTACATAAAATAATTACTTTTGTATTTTAATAATTCATAATCTTTTGTAAAAAAACAACCATATGAAGTTTTGATGCTTGCAGTAAGATTAGTTTCATGGACTCAAGAACCAAAGAATACAAACATGATTTTAAGTAAAATTGTTCAATGTAACTAAAGCATTCTGATAGGAAAATTGAATGCAGAATTTTATCGTAATTGAATAAAGTATGAATTGATATTTTGATAAAGACAAATGTAATTTATAAGAGTTAATAATTAAGTTATTTGAGGAAAACTCTAACAAATAAGAAACAAATTAAAAATGTAATATTTATAAAGTATACAGTATCAATAAAAAATCTTACGTGTAGAATATAATATTGGAAACTCTATTTGGTGTCTATCACATTTTTGACAGAATCATTCTAAATAGGAATTACTTTATAAATAAAACTACTTTAAATAGATAAGTAAATTATATACTGCGTAAATATGAATTTATTGAAATTTTACATAAGGAAATCTTTGAATAGAATATTAAATAAATTATTTATTTATAATATTTCGATTTTGAGAAACTTAAATGTATAAATCCTAGGTGAGAAGGAGAAAATTTAAGGTAACAATTAATTATATATATTATATGATTTATTATTATGAATTTAATATGCTTAAAAGTTTTATTTTAACACTAAAATCAGTAAATTCCCATATAAGACTTTAAGTTATTCCTTCTTGGTTTTAGATAATTAATAAATAACTAAAATAATTATTTTTGATTTATTCTTCAGAAAGTGAAAAGTCAGTAAATTCACTTTGTGAAAGAAGTGGTAAGAAAAAGATATAAAATTTGATTTGAGCACAAATACTAATATGTCTTACTATATTCCTTTATATGTATTACCTATTCATATTAAATATTCTATTTATGCAGCAATTTACCAGTTAATTGATAGTTAGAGAGAAAGAGAGAGATTTATAAACTTCCAACAAAACCTTTTTTTTTCTTTAAAAAATCAAATAATATTAAATTATCGCTATTTCTAGCTGTTTATTATCACGCTGTTAGCTTATGATGTAAATATGATTCTTTTAAAATTATTCAACCATTTACTTGAATTAATTAAAAAAAAATTATGTATACTTTTTCTGTGATTTGTTTTTAGTTCTGTAATTTTCAAGTAAAATAAATAAAATAAATGAATGTTAGCTAATGCGGCAATGAAATATTCAAAGAAATAAAAATTGAATTAAATAATTTGTTTCTTTAATTTCCATTAAGAAAACAAAAAGTTGAACATTAAAGTTACATATTAATGAATAAATCATGATTTAGAAGATAATAAATTTAATATTTAATTCTGTAGTATTTAATATTTACATTAATTCTACAGACTATAACATGGGCATAGTAATTTTTAACATTTCTTTTCAAAAGTAAAGTGATAGATTCTACTGTCAACAATTTAATATTGAAATGTTTTTAGCAGCTTCTAGAAAAATTGAAACAGTCAAAATGTGCAACAAAAATGCTTACTTATCCAAATAAAATTACCATATACTTATTAAAATAAATTTCAATAGACAGAATCACATTTTATTTTGTTTAATTTTCAATATAATTTAATGTATTAAAGGAAACACGTCATAATTAATAGAAGAAAAAAAGTTCAATGTGAAATTTTACTTTTCATTAAAAATTTAAGCAAAATTCTAACAATCATAACAGTTTGTGTATCAAAAAATGTCAAAACATTTTAATGGCTCAATTTAAACTTTCTTACTGGCTTCGGAAAAAGATTGAAACAGTATTGAGCTTCACAGGAACAGAAATTATACAATGAGTTGCGAATAAAAATTCAAAAATAGAAGCAATAGAAACCAGAAAACCAAAGAGATGAACAATTGAGTTCCAGAACGAAACAGTCCAACTGAAGTGATTGGTGAAAAGCTTTTGTTCACAGAACTGAGATATAAAAAATTTTGTTCATTTTAAGCATCCATTAATTTTAGTCCATTCCTTTACTAGTGACACATTCCTACTGATAAAACATTCTATTAAACGCGTAGAAGTATCTAGAACTCTTAATTGAAAGATCAGAAAGGAGACACTGTTTTCAAGATTTATAGAAAAGAATAAGTACATATCTTCTCTATATTAAAAAAATTATACTAACTTATTATTTAAGTAGATAAAATTTAAAATTGAAATGTAAGTGAGAAGATATAAAATTGAATTGATTAATTTTATTTAATCATAGAAATATAGTAAAATAACTGCTATCTGTTCATTAATGTATATTTTAAATACTAAATTTCAGAAATTATTTCCGACTTATAAATGAGTAGTAACAGATGTAATATAATTTATAATACTTAATACATCCTATTTTTTTATTTGCGTCTGATTATGGTAATTTATCTCTCCTCTAAAACTAAGATTAATAAAATGAACAGTAATAATAATATAAGTAATGAATTTATTTTAGAAAAAAAATTGTAGATAGATGTTATTGAATTAAACAATATTATTAGACCTATTTATTTGTATTAAATTATATAACGTGACAATGCTCTTAAACAGCTCAATGGAAAATGCTGCACGCCATAAATGTTAATTAGCCGCCCAACCTGTCTAGTGGTTAGCGTAACTGACTACAGATGGGGAGGACCTGGGTTCGAATTCCGGCTCTGGCATGGATGTACTTTCTCTCTCTCAGATGATGGATGAATGTGGCCCGCCCTATAAACGGGTTTGTGGTGGTGTGGCGTGGGCGATGCTAATCGTACCTCCTTGACTTGGTTCACAGGTGCCCACCGGTTAACGATAAAATGAGTAGCAGTTTCAGGCTTTGTTGCGGCTAATGGGCTAATGTACGTACGTACTTGTCCAAGGGTGCCAGTCATTAGTAATAACAAAAATAAATATTAATTAGAAATGATTATCTAACAATCAAATATAAGTTAGTATAATACGAATTATATCCACAAATACCATATTTACAGCTGATATATAAAATAGATTATTTTAATCAGATTATTTGTGTGCGAATCATAATAAAAACTTTTTAGCAAAGATTTTCTAATTTAAAAAATTTACATGAATGACTCATCTTGGCCTAACTGTAGAATAGAGTTAAAGGGTAATGCTTAAGGTTCGAATACACAATCACAGTTGAACCAAAATTGATGAATGAAACATTTCTTCTTTAAGAATGCACGTTTATCGTTTTGTGTGCTCAAATATTTTCCAGGTTTCCATATTCATGACATATAAATAACCACTGCCCGTGGGATTTTCTGCAGAAAAGAGCTCTTTAGGTTACCGACATTAAAAAACTTTACATCTGCACTGTTTATGCCCAGATTTCTGAAATGAGATAAAAAAGTAATATTTATTTCAATATCATATTATAAGTTTTTCCTCTCGTATCATAGTACAAAAGTAAAATATGCACAGCATTTTTTAAGTTATAAAATAATCGTTAACTCGGGAAATTTGGATTATTTTTCAAATGAAATTTCTATTTTTCCAATAAAATCATTGAAAACATACAGTGGTAAAAAATACAATATATTACATGTATTTATTATTTACAACTCAATTTTATTTAAAATATTCAATCATATATAAAAAAAATTCAATAATAATTGCTTAATAATTATAAATATTTTTACAGCAAAAACATTTATATATATATATATGTATTTTTTTGCTTTCTTTAAACTAGTTGATTTTCGTGAGCTTTCTTTTAAGTGAAATTGTAACAGTTCTACTCCTTTGTTAATGAAAAATGAACTTACGTCTCATTAATAAATGCTTTGTCTAAGAATCAGTAACATAAATTGGTAACATTTTTACTGATCAAGTTACACAAAAAATCAATAATTAGAAAAAATACAAAATACGTCAATAATTAGAAAAACCGAATCTCAAATTAGCAATATTTATTTTAGATTTAATAATTTTTATTCCGTGGAGTTATATGGAAATATAACTGTACAATTTTTATATTAATTCATGTTTTTAACATATTACTTTCAAAAATAATTATGACTATAAACAAAAAATCCTTTTTTATAATATTAACTTATTTCATAAGAATCAACAATTTTTTGATAAAGTTAGAATTCTCAAGATTTACCTTAATTTTTATCAGCTCTTATAAAATTATTTTAATATTATTAATAAACATAAAACTTCTTCAAGTATGTTTTAAACTATCCATTTAACAAAGCGTCAAGCTTGGACATTCGAATATAAAAAGAAAAAGTCAGTGTTAAATAATAGTAAGATATTTCATTTGACTGAAACATTTTTACCATTTTAAAACATTTCTTTTAATCTGTTGTGCTCACAAAATTAAAAAAGAAAATACAATTTATTTGAAATTAAATATTAGTTAATAACCCATTAAAATTAAATTATAGTAAAACATTTTTAATTCCCATTTAATGGCATTTCATTTTCAGATAATCCGATTATTTCTTTTTTAAACGAATGAAAGTTACAATGCCAAAGAGTTTTTATCCTTAAGAAAGTTTAATAATAAAAAGTCGATCAATATTTTTAAATTAAGTATGGAAATGATTCACTTAACTTTATAAATCATTTTTTGAAAACTCTTATGTTTTAATTTTAAAATCTAATTTCTTGAGCATATTTGGTTCATTTATTTATATTTAAAAAGATAATAGATAAAATTTTATGGAAACCTCATATAAAGAAACATAAGCAATTTTTTAAGTAAGTAATAAATTTTATCAAATTATCGTTAAGAATCACGAAGAAATATACTGTAATCACGAAGAAATATACTGACTTTGTTAACGTTATTCTGAATGATAAATCAGTGGCATTATAATATCACATATTTAAGAGAGAGAAAAATTTATGTGAAAGATAAACATGTTAATTAGATTTCCAGTTTCTTTGGTAAACCAAGAAAGCTGAAAGAATGGGGAAAAATGTTTTACTTCGAATTGTCATTGAATTTTAAAACAAAAAAGCAAAAAATATGAGTTGCTTGGTTGACCCTACAATAAATTAAATCACTATTTCAAGGAAAGAAAGAATTATTTCATTGATAATACGTCACTAAAATTGACAAGACATTTGAAAAATAATAATACTAGTTAAAAAGAATGCATTCAAAATCAAATCCTGACATGAATGCTTTAAAATATTATTCTATTTATCCAAACGAATTCATTGAGATTATCCCATTACCAACAATTTCTCTTATTTATAATGCTATTATGGCATAAATGCAGTTTCATTCATCAATATTTGGCGTGTTCCAACCAATTACTTTTACGTTTAAATCGTTTTAATTTTCTTCTTGATAAATCAAAAGTCAGATGTTTTTTGTTATTTTTATAAATAAATGTAATTTGTTTTATTTCTGTCATAAAAATTTCTTTTTAAGAGTGAAAAATTTAAGCTTTCTGGATAACAACATGTGCCAATCATCTCAAAATCAATTGTCAAATATAAGATAAACGTAAAAAGATATAAAAATGTTCATAATATTGAAAATTACATCATTACGTTGCATCGTGAGCCTTTTTTGTAGCGTTAATTGTTATATTGAAATATTAGTTCTCCTAGATTTATCCTATTCCCATATACATAATCTGCTAACAAGTATTTAGACACATGTGATGAAAGAAAAACAATTTATTAATATTCAGGTATTGGTACAAAATTTAGGTGTAGTAATGACAGCCGTAACCCAACAGGGCAAGCTTTCCACAAGTTTATTTATCACAAAAGTAGTTTCTTCCGTTCGGCTTGGAAAAGATAGATTTGATCGTTCACTGATTTTTGAAGGATGTTGCATCCTTAGTTCGGTTATCCACTTCATATCTAGGGTGCTCAATAGAATTCAATTCTGTAGTTTGGTAGACTAGTCCTATGCATTCAATGCATTGCCAGCATGCTAATCCTTGAACAGCGAGACATGACAAGTGTCGTTCTCATTCTGGAAATAGCAATGACCCAATATGCAAAATTGCCTCAACATGTAAAGCACATTGTTGTGTAGAATATCAAAGTACGAAATGACATTGAGCTCACGATGAATTGGGATCAAAGCTGCCAGTCCTACTTGGAGATAATTTTCAATAATTATTTGACATCCACCATGTAGATGCATTCTGATAAAAGGTGTTCTCCAGGTATTCGTTAAACCCAGACATTGGCATCAAAAAGAAATAATTAGTTGAGCTTATACCAGGCCTGTAAGGCCACAGCCAATTTTGAGAATAACAACACCATTTCTTAACCACAAAATCCACTCTCAATTTTGACAAAGAACGTCCCGGATTCATCGGCTAATTCGCTCCCTTTCCTGTTAAGTGGTTAGAGTAGCTGACTACATATGGGGAGGACTTGGGTTTGAATCCCGGCTTGGGCATGGATGTACTTTATCTTTCTCCGTGTTTCTTGTCCTTTCCTCAGATAATGGATGAATGTGGCCCGCCCTATAAACGGGTTTGTGGTGGTGGGACGTGGGTAATGCTACTCGCCTCCGTGACATGGTTCACAAGGGCCCACCGAGTAACGATAAATGAGTAGCAATTTCCGGCCTTGCTGCGGCAAATGGGCTAATGTACTTACATGCTCTAGGGTGCCCGCCATTAGAAATAAAAAAGAAACTGTTTGCTGTAATATATTTTATTAATAGCTTGTTTCTGAAAGAGACTTTAAACATTTTTAAAAATTACATTCTATAGCTCAAAACTAGTTCTTACAAGGATTGTGCAATGCTTTTTCTGCAGGAATAATAATGCCTTGTTGTGACAAATGGCTAATCACCCAAGTGCTCTCCATTAGAAAAAAAAATCATCGGCTAATTCTAGCATATCCAATAATTTCTCCTTAATCCTAGCCAAACAGCTCTGAATTTTGAGGAATCTTGAATACAATTAATGTTTCCAACAAGATATTAAAAAACATAACATTTCACCTTGATCAGGACCACATATATCCTTATTTTCATTGGTGTTCAAATATGTATTGGTAGATAGAGTATATAAAAAATAATACTTGTCTAAAAATAATGCTATCTTTTGGAAGAGGACTTTCGCCGTTGTGTTCATTCGCAAATAATGAGAATGCGATGCTGCCTTTTTTACTGGTAATTAAGTTTTTTTTGTGGTTTTGCGTCTTTTCTAATCCATAACAAACTACCTCCAAATACAATACATGACATATTTTTAAGTAATTCGTAATAACTGTCAGCCGAATTCGCAGTCGAATGATATGCAATCTTTCATTCATCCCAACAGATCATAGGTACCGTGCCCCTCTTAGACTTCAATGTTTTTAGTAGTTTAGTTCGGAAACTACTTGAAGCTTTAGGTATCAGTGTATTTAACCCTTTTATATGAAAATGGCCTTTGAATTACAACAAAGCAAAACAGCAACAAAATCAACCAGCAACAGCTTACCAAACGTTAGATTTTTTTTCCATCCAGTATCAATGTATTTTATATATATGGAAACTAATATCTCTGAATAAGTTATGTCTTGGTGAGTATTTCGGGGTTAGTATACCACGACATCAAGCCCCTATATGGTCTTCACTTTCAACTGCATTATTAATTGAATCCTCTGCTAAAACAATAGTTGGTTATGTAGTGTTAATTAAAACAAATAAAAATCTCTATACTATTTATTAATATGTGTAGCAGAAATCATATTATGCTTAAAATTAATTTTTCTGCACATGTTTCAAACATTTTGTTAGAAAATGATATACGGAGAAGAAAACACACCATTTTGAAACATTACTTTTTTACTTAACAAACATGTTCGAAATGAATCAATCATTTAAATATTTATTTGGTAATCAAGAATCCAACCTTCAAGAGATTTAATGTTTGAAACCATAAAAAAACAAATTTCTGTTGAAATCAATTTTTAAAATTAATTTGTAAATGCTTCATACTTAAAAGTGATTTTTAATAACAATAACACAATTAAATTATGATTACACAAACTTAAACAAAATGGTTTTTTGGCCATTTTTTAAGATTGTGTAACAATATTTTCAAGCTCTTTTCTGGTATTAAAAATTGCTTATCATAATATTTAGCAAATATTAAGAATCATTTTAGAACAATAGATTCAAATGCACATTATGTTTACTGGAAAGTGTGTTTATATAAGTTCATAAATTTATTTAATTGTAAAAGTATCTTAAGTAGTGCCAATATTAGTTGAAATTATTCGTAACAATATTTAGTATAAAAATTATTTTAATTTAAAATACTGTGTTTTAGTCTTTAAAATATAGTTGAAAATTTAATAAAATCATAAAAATTTTGATTTTGTTAACTAAACACTAATAATTTACCGAGATCATTAAATTTCACAAATTATGTGATCCAATAAAAAATGATCATTAAGATTTAACAGCAAGGAAATTTACGATGTTTTCATGTTATTTGCTATTTTCATTTCTAAAAACTGTGTTTATCATCATGAAATAAGATAAAATAATTACATGTCTGTTAACGAAAAGTATAGAGTAAGAGCTGGTATACTAACTTTTTTCAAATTGATTAAATGCTGCTGCCGGCACTGCTTTTATCCACTTTAGAATCAAATCTTGGAAAAAACTAAAACGTGCTCTATATATGAACCAAATTAATAAATTTTTAAAAAAGTAAAAAAAAAAGAAGTTAATCTTGTGATTTTTTATAACAAAGAGAATATAGGAATGTATATAGTAGGTAAATCAGGTACTGAATTAATGTGTTTATGCACAGGAAACAACTTTAAAAAGTGGTTAAAGAAAATACTTACAAGCGCTTTTTAATTGAACAAATATACAGCTGACAATATACAACACACAAAGACAACTATACAATAAGCACACAGAATGAAGAATGTATTTGCATAAATATAATATTAAGTACTTCAAAAATGAAGATGCTAAAAATCCTCGCATCTAACACGTTTCTATAATATAATAATTGTTTATTATCCTGAACGAACAGAAAGGACTCAAAATAATTTCTTTTGTTCAATTAATTGGCTTTTGGATAATTATTATTAACATTTAAGTGAAAAATAATTAATTTTAATTTAGCTTTTAATTAATGTATACAAATACAGGCTTATAAGTAATATAATTTCAGAAAATTTTGTCATGAAATGATAATTTACATTTAGAAATCCTGTTTTTTTACTTTTTTTCCTCAGTATATTGTTTTAACATAATTTTTGTGAAAATAACATTATATATGAATGAAATACTTCTACATATTTTATTAACAAATAAAGGTCATTGTATTAATTTTCTTTATTTAAATTGCTTCATCATTCTGCCTTAAAACCAATGCTTTTTATGAACAGAGTAAGTATTATGAAATTTAATAAATTTTTAATTCTTTAAATATGTGTATGCCTATTTCACACTGTATATCTAGATAAAAGAAGAGTTAAAACAGAAAAATTGTTTTGAGTTCCAATTCTCTACAATGCGATGTATTTTGAAAAATTTTATGTTCTATACATTTGTATCTAAAAAGTTATTAGGAATTAAACATGTTGACAAATGTCTGGTTACATTTTACTTATATATACATTATTTTACTTATATATATATATATGGCATGACTAATAATAGATACGTTATATTACTTATAACAATATAATTATATATCAAAGAAATAAATATATAATTAATATTTCCTTTCGATAATTTTTAACACACCATTGGTAACCTTGAATCCTTCATTAAAAATAGAAAAAGTTAAAAATAGAAGAATTTTAAAAAAAAAAATTTAATATTCGTGATGCATAATTTCAAAAATAGGAAAAATAAAATATTTTTATTGTATTAAATTTTTATCTTTTCAAATACTTAAAAAAAAAAACTGCCTTTCATTTTGATGTCCTTGTTATTGTATTTCTAGAAATATAAATATTTGATGAAGTTAAGAAAATTTTTTCTGTTAATAATTTTGACATAAATTTGAAAATAAATATGTATGAAAATAAAAATAATGAAGTTAATGCCTTTCTGCTTGAAATATTTTGCATGAATAGTGTGCCTTATTTATAAATAATTGCAAACTTATATAATGGGACTCGTTTTTCTATTTTTTGTTAACCATCTTTATACATCAGAGCATTTATTCTTTTCCATTTTCCTTATTACAATTCAGTAATAAAATAAAAAAATGCATTGTAATGTCTTTCGAAATGGAGCCAAAATATTCGTT
>JAPDSC010086628.1:0-13688 GCA_026290005.1 Latrodectus geometricus | reverse complement strand
CCAATCTATGTTTTTTCTTTGTAAAAATGATTTACGTCTAGAATGTCGAATCCTTAGAAGATTCCAAAACTTGGTTTTTCTTTGTAAAAGTGGCTTACGAATTTTACATTTAAAATTATTGATTATTCTCTGATGTATGATCTCTTAGAGAGATGTTAAATAAGGGTTATAAAATGTCACACTAAAAATTTTGAAAAATCCGAAGTTTGCTAGGGCTTATATCCACAATTTATGTGCTGAGATAGCAGCCGAATGGTTAACGCTCTTGATTTCGGGTTAGCAGTTCGTGGGTTTGAATCCCACTTTGGAGCTGGATGTTTGTAGTAGTTCGGTATCTCCACTAAACCGTAGACCCCGTTCTAACTAGCACTCGTGTACAAAAAATAACCGTTGAGCGATAAGCAATCCACAATTTATGGTTTTCCTAAAAAATGTTGATGGAAATTTTTCAATTATAGTAAAAAATATATAAAAAATTAAAAAATATCTGAAGAAAAACTATTAAAAGAGAAAGATATATGAAATTAGCTTACGAAATTTTTTTTAAAAAATGTTTTTTCGTTAACGGGATTAAAATTATCATTGCGTCTATGGAAGCCTCTGTTAGAGATCAAGTACAGTTCCTAATATCGTGGATGTTTGTAAATTAGAAACGATCTTGTATTTTTTACGAGACTGATTTTTATACAATGAGTTGTATACGATTTCAGATTTTATTTTCATCTAATGGTAGACACAAATATTGACAATTGATAGAAAATTAAAACTGAATTTACAATAAAGTTGGTTTTAATGCTTTTTTATTTTTTTGAAAAAGGAAAATAGCAATTAGTGTGAGTACCTTTTATTGATATTCCAATTATAAATACATGATTTAAAAAGTTTGCGATGATTGACTGACTTATTTGAATGTATTTTTGTTATAAGAATTATAAAAAGGGTTTTGCCTGCTTTCATCGATAAGTGAGAGAATTTATATTTTATAGAAATTTACCATAAGTGGTACTATTTCCAAAAGCTGGCCGACTACTCTATTTAGTGGTCAGCGTGCCTGGCTGCATATAGGGAGCTCTGGTTTCAAATCCCGGTTCGGGGATGGATATTCTTTCTCCCTCTCCTGTCTTTGTCCTTCCCTTATATGAATGGTTGCCTACCCTATAAACGGGTTTCTATAGCATGTGTGTTTATTTGTATAAAAAAAATAATCTCCAGTTATCCTCTTCAATGTAAGCTACAAGCATATTGGTATAGAGTTTTAGAAACGTCCATCATAACCTAACCTAACCTTCTTAAGAGTTCCCTACAATTAAAATAAAAGTAAATAACTATAAATATGGAAGTTTGAAGTTAAAAAGTGTAAAATGTATTAAATTTAAAAAACAGAATTTCTGTAATAAATCACTCACGGAAAACAAATACGTCCTTCAAAATTCTGAATATTTATATCTAACCGCCTCCATTTAGAATAGGTCACCAAAAAATTATTCAAAATCACCCATTCTTATAACTTTGTGAGTTCAGTGATTCTTGGGTTTATCCTATATACACCCAAGGATTTTACACAGTGAAAATGAGCGTGTTAACTTTCAGCTCAGAGGAGTAGGCGTGCCTGCTCTTGCACTTGCAGGCGTGAAATTATTAATGTTTCTCTGTTACTGATTCATATCCCCGCAGTTCTCATATATACAAAAGGAATTATACTGTTTTAAATATGTAATTGCACACATATTTTTATTTTAATATAACTGTACCCATTAAAAGGAAATGTTAACATTCTTTAAGGAAAGTTACCTATTGTTTCGGACGATGGAATTTTTCAGTGATCAAATAAATGTTTCAGTCTTACCGCGTTAAAATTTCCCTCTTAAAATATTTCCTTTTCTTCATTGGCAGCTGTATAGTCTTCATGTTAACAACTCATGGGTTTGACTCCCACCTCAGCAGTAGAGGACCACTGTGGCCTTGTTGGTTATAGGGTTATCTGAATGTAGTGAGTTCGAATCCCAACCCGACCAATCCGTCGTGTCATCTAATGGCTGCTAAATATGCTGTGGTCGCAATTTTTCCATGTGAAATGATACCTCTTGGGGTGGTGGGTCGAGTATTGGGGAGTCTTCTGCTAGGTCCTTTATAATATATGGTGACTCTCATCCGGCTGTTTCTATCTAATTGGTACTACCAAACTCAAGGTTAGGTACAGGGAAGCACGTTGGTGCAACAATAACAGCCTCGGGTATAGATGTTTGTTATTGCATGATAATTTTTTTTTGTTTTGGTCTGGTTAGCATTGTGTTAAAAATAGCATCAGTGCAACATCAAACTGAAACAAACAACAGTATTTTCTTTTAACAGTGTATAAAAATATATTATTGCTAGAAAGAAAAATCAGTAGTGGTTTTAATTAGTAGAGAGAGGCGAAACGCGTAATAGGCACTTCATTTGTTCTATCTGTTATAGGATTTATTTTTCGAAATACTAGGACAACACAGTGGTCTATGGATATAAAAGGACAATTTTAATAAATTAATGCAATTGATGCAATAAAATAAATTAATGTAATTTTAGATATTATTATAATATTCGTTAAATCGATTTATAACTGTACCATTTCTTTGGGACTTGTATGCCGAATGACAGGAATCAAAAAGATGTCAATTTGTCAGTGGGATTAGCTCTTCAGTCAGCAGTAGAAAAAAATGTTTTCCAATATCTTAATGGGATGGATTATTTTATATATTATTGGAGATTTGTCTCTCTTGATACCACTATTAAAAAATTAATACTTATAAATCATTATAAGTAAAAGATAAATTCATGCAGCTCGTAACGTACATTAAATATTAATATTTGATTGTTTATGCAAGCCATAAATAAATCATACTACGTGTTTGTAGCTATTCAAAAATATTCGTGCATATATTTTTTCTACAACATGTACATTAATATTTTATAACAAAAAAATTGGAATAGTGACTTATGAAAATTTGGTTTTTTATTCCTAGCATTTAAAAATCCTTTTGTCGCGTTATTTATGCATTTTTAAGAAAGACTTCATATGCACACAATGTCAAATTTAAATCTTGGGTACCTCATGTACAGAGTATCTAATATATTAAAAATTCTTCTGTAGAAATCAGTCTTTTTATAAAAATGCATTGTGACAAAATGATTTTTTAAATGATTTCTTTGGGATTTGTATGCCAAATGACAGGAAAATTTGTCGTGTTAGGCATAATAACAAAAGGAGTAATTGGTATTAATTAAGATATTCTGGCTACTAAACAGTCAAAATATATTATTTGTATGTTTGAGGGTTAAGTTATTATGGTAATAAAAAATACTTCAAATGCTTTTAAATTACTTTGTAACAAAAATAAAATCCCCATTTAAAAAAGTCTCCGTATGCCTATTTCTTTTATTTAGTGTATTATTGATTAGTATTTTTTTTTGTTTTTGTTTTTCAAATCTATTACTTCTAAATTTCTTTCAAATTAATCACCCAGTAATTAATATTTCGTCATTTGAAATGTTTCTTGACTATCATGCTATTCTCAATAAATGTCAAAAATTTTTATACTTCAAACTTCACAAATTGACATATTTTTACGGTTGACTGCTAGTTTTCTTCAAACATTCATGATTAATCTACGTTATTTAAATCGCTGAAAATATATATACTAGGGTTATCATGAATTTTATCGCCAATATATATTGCCAAATTTTTCGCGAAACCAAGGGATATCCTAATCTACAATTTTCCCTTCTTTTATTTCATACTTTTAAACAACATGTCTCAGTTTAGTTAATAAGAGATTCAAAAATTTCTTATGATATTTATTGTCTTGACACATAAGCGTAACATTGCGATTATATTATAATCAACACAGCAATGGCAACATGTAGAAAAGAAATTTAAATGTATCTTTGTGGTGCTATGCAATTCTATACACGAATGCATAATTATGTTCAAACATAATACGTTCAATGAACATCAGTTTCAAATTTTATAAACTTAAAAAAAAAAAGATGTTTTATTAGGTTAAGAACAAAATGGCAATCATAAAACTACGTTATTTTAAAGCACTGAAAATACCAGGGTTACCAGAAATTAAATTTTATCGCCAATTTTTATTGCCAAATTTTTCTCAAAACGAAGGGGTACCATAATCTACACTTTAGCCCTCTTTTATTTCAATCTTAAACAATATGCATCAAATTAGATAATATGCAAAACATTTCTTACGACATTGTCTTAACACATAAGTGTAACATTGAAAATGTGTTGCAATCAACACTGTAATTGCCAATTCTATAGACTAAATAAAACACGATAAAAAACGATTTATGCACTTATCTTCAACATTTTTAAGATGAAGTGTTTTGATATTAAGAAGTCTCACATATTTCAAAAATGTTTTCCTAGACCTAGATTAAAATATTTAGAACTTTACTTTCCTTTAAAAAGGCATTTCGAAAAAAGATATCTTTGAGCCGTTCGTTATTTTTCAAGTGGAAAATAGAGGATGAATGAAAATGTTATTTGTGAAGTTATTTTTACTTCTTGTGTGTTTCCTTTATAGACGCTATTTCATTTGCCGATCCATTTGTAGTTTCACGAATCGTTTAATTCGCGATGGGTTGTACGTTTTCTTATTCGAGTTATTCATTTCTTCATGCACTGTATGTAAGTTTAACAATACAAACAATTACTATACAGCTTGAAGTCGTTTAAAAGGATTTCTTCGCACCTGAATCTGCGTCTCCATTCAGTTGGTTTCAATTCTTTTATTATGTCTGCCATTTTAATTAGTTATTCATCGAAAGATAGACACAGTCGGATATTGTGCATTGTTATGTTAGTCAGTTTCACAGTCCAGTGCTGTTATAAATGTTTGCAGTAATGAATAATATGGATTCATTTGAAATTAAGAATCATACATAAGTAGAAATTTATGGGAGAATCTATACAATTCATTTGTTACCAGTTTCTGTCACGTTTTTAATGAAATCTACTGTATTAAGCTTAATGAAAAAGGAGGAAATCATATGACCAGTTGTTTACTTCTTTTTTGTATATTTTGTAAATTCTTTTTTTTTTTTTTTTACTTATATTGCTTTTAAAGGGAGGTATGGCGCCTTAGGGTTACCAGCATTTTTGGAGTTTAAAAAAAAATAAATTAGGTTTTCTGATAAAACGTAGCTGCTATGAGTACAAGAGCTCTAGAAAAAAACTCTTGCTCTCTTGTTAAATTGTATATTTTTGTTATATCTTCTTAATAAGTTTGTTATTTGATTGTGGTAATGAGGACTAGTTTGTCTTAGTTTTTTATAGAAAGTTCAAGCACAAACTAAACCCTCTTTTAAATAGATTGTTGCTTATCCCTCCGGAGCAGGAAAGCCCACACCAGATCCAGGAGATCTGGCATCGGGTAGTATACAGCTTCTTTTTTTGGAGAGGAACCACAAGGGCAGAAGACTGACTTGACCTCATATGCCATAGGTTCTCGTTTATAGGGTAGGCAACCATTCATACTCCATTCATACAAGGAAAGGACAAAGACAGGACTTAGATAGGGAGAGAGAAAGTACATCGATGGACGAACCGGGATTCGAACTTAGACCTCCCTATCCACAGTCAGGCATGCTAACCGATAGACAGAGTAGGCGGCGTGTGTAGTAAGATGAGCAAAACCAACCAGTCATAAAACTAATTATAGGTAGATTAAATTAAAAGAAAAAACTCTAAATATGAAAATTATATAGTTAAATGTGAATTGGTAGCTGAAAGGAGATGGGCTTGCTTCATAGGAATACAGCAAGAAATTGATGTAGGTATTTAATTTGAATATTTTGTTGACAGGAAGATATATGTACGAAGGCTAAGTTTCTTAATTAAGATTACTTAAAAACACAAAAATCTAACATTTTTCACTATGATGTTTCAGTTTGGAAGTTCAAACTTACTTTCTTAATATCAGACAATTTTTGATAGTCAGAAGCTCTTTGATTGGTTAAATAATTGATATTAAATATTCCTGATAGTACTCAGGAATTATCCCACCAAGTGTATTAATTGCATTAAATATTAAAAAAAATCACCACCCACCCTGTCTAGTGGTCAGCGTGGCTATCTACGGATAGAGTGGTTCTAGGTTCGAATCCCGGTTCGGGCATGGATGTACTTTCTATCTCTCCTTTTTTTGTCCTTTCCTTGTATGAATGGTTGCCTACCCTATAAATGGGTACCTATGGCATGTGTACTGAGAAATTCGGACTTCCCACCAAATTATGGTTTAGTTGGAAAAATGGAGCAACCCATCCCATATAGCATGCCTGGCTGACTCTCGACAAAAAAGATTAAAATGTATAATAATCACTTGTTTGCATACTGTGAAAATGAAGTTCACATGTCAAGTATTAACATCATTACTTGGCCGCGATTCAAAGTTATTTCAAGTTTGTTGTTTATAGAAATTAACCTATCGATCAATTGTATAATTTAGAGTTTCATAAAACATTTATTACTACCACACTGTTATTGCAGTCTATGAAACAAGGATGAAACTATTTTTTGTAAATTCATTTTTAGAATAATATGTGATTCATATGTAAACTACGAATAACGCTATTATCATACATATTTATTATAACTTGTAAATAATTTGAGTAAATACACACTACTGGCCATTAAAATTGCTACACCAAGAAGGCGACATGCTACAGACGTGAAATTTATACGAAAGAAAGAAGGTGCTGTGATATGCAAATGATAAGCTTTTCAGCGCATTCAGACAAAGCAGGCGCCAGTAACGACAATGTGTATAAATGAGGAAATTGTTCAGCCAGTTCCTCATGCAAAAATTGCATTTGAACGTTGTTGTATGGTAAAAAGTTGTTGTGATGCCTCGTGTAAGAAGGAGAAATGCGTACCAGCACGTTTCTGACTTTGATAAAGGTCGAATTGTAGCGTACCGAGATTGCGGTTTATCTTATCGCAGTATTGCTGCTTGAGTCGGTCGAGATCCAATGACTGTTAGCAGAATATGGAATCGATTTCTTCAGGACGGTAATACGGAACGCCATGCGGGATCTCAACGGCCACCTATCACTAGCAGAAAAGAAGACAGGAATATTATCCGCAGGGCCGTAATGGATTGTGCAACCACGTCACGAGCCGTGTGTCAAGAAACGGGGTCGTTTCGATGAGAACAAGTGTCTGCGCGAATAGTTCGATGACGTTTGCAGCAGCATGGATTCTCAGCTCGGAGAACATAACTGCGGCTTCCCATGACGCTGCGTCATAGACAAGAGCGACTTCAATGGTGTGATCAACGACGAACCTGGGTGCACAAATGGCGAGAATGGTCATATTTTCAGATGAATCCAGGTTCTGTGTACAGCATCATGATGTGTTTGACGGCATCGTGGTGAGCGCACACTGGCAGCGTGCATTCGTCATCGTCATACTGGCCCATCACCAGGCGTGGTGGTATGGGGTGCCATTGGATACACGTCTCGGTCACCTCTTGTTCACATTGACGGAGCTTTGAACAGTGCACGTTACATTCCTGGTGTGTTACGACCCGTGGCTCTACCCTTTATTCGAGCCCTGCGAAACCCTACGTTTCAGGAGGACAATGCCCGACCGCATGTTGCTGGTATTGTAAGGACCTTCCTTTAAACGGAACATGTTCGGCTGTTGCCCTGGCCAGCACGTTCTCCAGATCTTTCACCAATAGAAAATGTCTGGTCAATGGTTGGCGAGAGACTGGCTCGTCACCAAACGCCAGTCACAACGGTTGATGAACTGTGGCATCGTGTTGAAGCTGCATGGGCATCTGTTCCTGTACATGCAATCCAATCTCTGTTTGACTCAATGCCCAGGTGTATAACTGCTGTTATTACTGCCAGAGGTGGTTGTTCTGGGTACTGATTTCTCAGGATCTATCCAGCCAAATTTTTTTAAAATTTAATCACTTGTTATTTCAGTATAATATATTTGTCCAATAAATATTATTTTGTTATCTGCATTTCTTCCTGGTGTAGCAATTTTAATGGCTAGAAGTGTACATTACCACAAACATTTTTGAAAATAATCTTAAAATTTGTTTAACTGTTTTACTATTAATAATTAAAAGTTTTAAATATTTTCGACAGTACATTTTATTCAAATTAAAGAGATTATTTTCATCAGCTATTAATGTAAGTATTGGGATTTTCATATAGGTCGTGCCGATATTCCGTAGGTAGTGCGAGAGACCTGACTGACTCTATAACAGTTATTGAAAACAAATGACAAGTGTACATATTCTAAAAGAGATAGCTTCGGCAATATTTGGAAAAAAGTTTGGTTACGATTCGTTAATTTTTATCGTTTTTTTTTTTTTTGTTTAAGTTTTGTACGCCTAAGAATAGGGTGGCAAATAAAGTGCATTATAGGCATTAAATGCTTTTCTTTTTCCGAAAAAGCAAAAACGCCACACAAACTGCAAATAAGGTATGCGCTGTTTATGGCGAGGATTGCTGGACGAAGGATTTCCCTAGGTGGGGAAAATTTCGACTCTTTGGTTAACATTTGGACAAATTTTTTGCCAAGAAATCTGAGAGGTTCTGGAAGGACGGAATTCTTAAGCTACACGAAAGATGGAGAAAGGTTGTGGAGCAGAATGGTACCTATATAATTTAATAAATCTACATCAATATTTAAATGAGCTGCATTTTAATTGTCCTAAAATATCCGCACGAACTTTCCGGAAAATGATGTTTTAAATATTCATTAAATTTGTAATCTTTACGAAAGCTGGAAAATTTGTATTTATTTTTATTTTATATATTCTTTAAATAACCTTAATATTAAGTGGGTATAAATTATTATATTTTTTGTGTATTGTTGTTACTTTAAGGATTCAAACAGTTTGTGACTTTTTTTTGCGTTCCCATGTAATAAAAGGGGTTTTCATTGTTATGGTCGGCTTGAGAAAAAAGTGGTGTCATTATTTTATTGTTATTTACAATAAATGCCTACGCAATGGTTCTCATTTTCTTTGATTCAAACTGCGACTCCCGCGGTAAATAAAGACATTTTGTAAGAAAGCATCCGCTGAACTATCATGAAAGAGGTTGCTTTTTCAACCCCATCGAGACATTTCAATTAAATCCGCTAACGAAGCCCCATTTCCAAGCGGTTTCCGAAGAAAAACAATCGCGATTGCAACTCCATCAGACCTCGTTCACTGGAGTGTTGCAGCTCTGATGTCATCTCTTCTCCGGGTCAGCCAATGGGGAAACGTTTCTGACCCGTCACGTGACGTCAGTATGGAAGTGTGACAAAGGAATCCTTGTAGCATTGTTTTTCTTTCTCGATTCATATCGAATAACAGTCATCCACAATACAGGGAAGCAAATAGATTCTCGATGTAAATAGGGATGACAGAGTTTCTCTTTTGTTATGTGTGTCGTTCGGGAGATTATTACTGTCATTTTGCCATGCGGTTATCAACAATCAATTTTTATCTTGAAGTTTATACAATGGGAGGAGATGTAACACACGCGTGAAGATTACTTGCGGAAAAACTCGTGTTAGGTAATTGCGTTATTGAACTGACAACGTATTTATAAATATATGTGTGTTTAAATCTATTGTTATTGTTGTCGTGTGCCAGCAAGGCCGGCAATATGGGGTGCGCTGCTCCACTTTTCCAACTGAACCATATTTGGAGTGGAGTCCGACTTCCTTAGTACACACATGCCATAGGTACCCGTTTATAGGGTAGGCAACCATTCACACACAAAGAAAGGACAAAGACAAGAAAGAGAGAGAGAGAGAGAGAGAAAGTACATCCATGACCGAGCCACGATTCGAACCCAGGTCCCACCCATCTGTAGTCAGGTACGCTAACCTCTAGACAGGCTGGGCGGCTAAAAATCTATTCCAAAGAATAATTGATATATTTGCGGGGATACCATGTTTTTTATTTATGAAGACACTGAAAAGGAGTTTCAATTCAAACCGAAATTCGCATCGCATTTTGAGTGACTTAGAGGCATAGTTTCCTTGAATACGTATTTGAAGTATTTCTTTCTTCATTTTTGATCACTCAGTTAATTTCGAATTTTTTTTTTCAATTTTCTATAGACTTGTCTTGAAAAGAATTAAATGCTTCTATTCATAAATAATTCTTGTAGAAGAATCTGAAAATTCATATACAGCCATATTTTACAATAGGAATACAGGCATTTATCTTTTGTGCAAAATAATAGGAACAATGAAAAGTTTTATAATATATTGTCAAAGATTTTGATTTTCCCCATTTGTAAACATAGTAACTAAATTCTCTTCATATATTTTTTTATTCGAAAGGAAAAGTGAAAAGCATTATTTCAGATTATTTTGTCAGTGTTTTATATTTACCTGTGGTAACCGAATTCCTTCCCCAATCTCAGGTTTAAAAATAATATAAATCTTTTGTATGTATTTAGTTGTTGCATCACCAAGTTTCCCTGTACTGAGCTCAGAGTTGAGTCAAAGTTAGGTGGAACAGACAACTAGGAGAGTAATTTAGAAGCAGGGAGAGAGAAATCGAGTAGAAAACGCCGATTACTTGACTTCTCCCCAGAGGTATCATTTCACTTGGAGGACATTGTGCCACAGCCGCGTTAAGTGGATACTATGGATCTTCGGTTAACGGTTTTGGGATTCGAAAACACTACCATCCAACGTCCTAAGCAACCAAACCACCAGGGTCTTTGTATGTATTTAGTTACTACTATAATCTCATAAGGAAACATGAAGTGTACAGGTAGACATTTGAATTTGTTAGGGAGTTTTCCCTTCAAAGATTTATGTTCCATTTTAATCAAGATTGAGTTAATACCATAGATACACATTTTCTTTAAAAGCAGAAAAGCTTAGATTTAAAGAAAAATATCAATAACATTCGTTACCTATCTTCTATGGATTTCTATGTTTTCTTGAAGCATGATTTTAAAATTCATAAGTTTTCATTTTCGTGGGTTTAATTTGTTTGTTTTCAGAGTATTTTCATCAAACAAGTACTATTTCAATCAGTGTTTGTGATTGGCAAACAGGGAGCATTTTAACATTCGATAAGACAGTTGGTTCGAATCCCACATTAGCATGGGCGCTTTTTAGACCTTGCACCAGAAAACTCAACCAACGATTATTAGTAGTATGCTCAATTCTAACGAATATGGTGAGAAAAATCATCGTATTTGTTGCCAAATGCTAGAGGGTTCAATACCTGATCTCTCGAAGACGTTCAGGTTGAGAGGACCTAGTTAAATATTTGTAAGGTTTACTGTTCATACTTTAATATAGTATAAGAGTTTTGAGAAGCGGGTTTAACTCAAATCGTGATGTCATTATTTGACTCAAAATCAAATTTAAAAGGCATTTTTTTTTATGGTTTGCAATTTGGATTTGTAGAAACACTCAGCGCTGGATATTAAAGGAGGAAATACACTTAGTTATTTATCATATTTACAATTGTAAACAGAGTTTTTCTTAAGAAATAAAAGACACGAAAATGAGCTGTCACTGAAAACATAATCTTTGATTAACAAAATTTAATAATTATTCTATTAATTAATTTAACAATGTACTTTGATTCTTTGGAAATAGTTAAAGAATTTCTGGAATTTGTGAATTTTTTTTATATAATACGCCAATTTTTCTGATTTTATTTATTAACGTTATGTAACTCCTAAAAAATTTCCAACCCTTATTATGATATGCTAGTATAAGTGATATTATAGTGGATATGTGATTATATATTAATAACCTTATGGTACCCATCCTGTCTAGTGGTCAGCGTACCTGGCTACAGATGTGGAGGTCCTGGGTTCGAATCTTCGGTTTGGGTATGGGTATAATTTTTCTCCCTCACCTGTCTCTGTCCTTTCCTTGTATAAGTGGGCTGTGAATGGTTGTCTACCCTATAAACGGGTACTTATGGCATGTGTGTGTACTAAGAAAGTCGGGCTCCACACCAAATTACGGTTCAATTGGAAAAGTGGAGAAGCGCACCCCATACTACCAGCCTAATTGGCATACGACAACAACAGCATTAATAAACTAATAATATGATATATATATAATTTGACAGATTTTTAATGCATTTAATTATTTGTTTTAATGTTTATCTTTGTAATTATTGATTTTTATAATTAAGAGAATAAGAACATTTTCTGAGGTTATTCGTTTAGAGATAACTTAATTTATAATTTTATTTGATACCAGGAAATCACTTGATATTTTACTTCATCATTATGTATAATACTGCAAAAGAATTTGCGAATTAACCAGACAAAAACTACTTCGGGTGACACATAATTCAAACTGCATGAATACTTTGCATCTTATTCTCGCCCCAATTTCAGAAGAAAATAAAATAACTTTTCATAGTTATGCATTGGTCCTGAATTTCTGATGTCATACGTTTTTACCAACCTGATTTTTCCGCTTATAAATTGCGATTTTTAACCGTCATTCCTCCCGGAGTAGCATAAATTTGAGAATATGATAAAGATTTTTTTTTCTGAAAGATGAAATTTATCTTGTTCTTGAACCAGAATCTTTAACAGAAGTCATTGAGCTCAGAACTAAACCATGTAGGATGGTTGTAAGTTAGGCTTAAGTAACAATTTAATATTTGCTTTAAGAAAATAATTAAATTTTTTTGTAATAGAATAAACACTGGAAATGCATTTTTATACTTAGTCTTGTTATGAATGTACTATAGTTAATAAGGGATAAGATAAAATTTTAATTTTTTATTATATTGTCTAGATTACCATATCTTTTCTATTAATAACATTTTCAATAATGTGATTAAAATTCGTTTAAATGATAAAAATGTCTTGAATGGGCACAGCATATGAAAAAAATGTAAAGAATGTCAAAGTGTTTTAGTAAGAATAATAAATCTTGTGATATTATGATTAATCATGAATTTCAAGATTAAATTATAATTGCTGATTAATCATACCACACACAAATGATTAATCATACATTTTATTAATTTATTTTTTTCCTATTATTTATGAATTTGAAAGTGCATTTTCGTGTTGCTGTCTCAAAGATTAAAACACGGTCTTAATAATTTTACAATTCAACACATAAAATAGACGATATTCTCATTAAATTTAAACATGAAAAAATATTTCTGGTAAACGTGAATTTCTTCGTAAAAACTAATTCCTTATACAATGTTAAGTAACAAAAACGTCAAAATTACCTACTTACTGATGGCATTTATTAACAAGAAACTGAATTCTGTTGTATACTGTACATAAATACCTGATTATCCAAAAAACTGAGTATTTTATATGAGTTGATTATATTGATTAACAAAATTATGGAAGAGACCAAATCAACCAAATATTCTTTTGAACAATTTAAGCACTTAATTAACTAGATACTTATTACTTAACGAATAGTAATATTATTCATTACATACAAATTTGCTATTTCGTCCTCATTTAAAAAATCAGCCGAATATTTTTTTTTACATTTAAATATTTTTTTATCAAGCATTGAAATTTTTTGAAATTTAGACATCATAGATCAATTGCAAATCACTTAATTGGAAGTTTAATTTATATATGTACACAGATACACGCATATATATATATATATATATATATATATATATATATATATATATATA
>JAPDSC010086622.1:23539-36085 GCA_026290005.1 Latrodectus geometricus | reverse complement strand
ATATATATATATATATATATATATATATATATATATATATATATATAATACAAAATAGACTAGAAGGATTTTAGCAACGATTAATTTCACATCTACGCTAATGATGGAAATTTTAATTAATTTCTTAAAAAAAAATGTTTTCTGAAATTATTTCAGTCTCACATAGATTTCCATTCAACTGAAAACTGATTCTCAATTGACGATATTAGTGTGGCGTCATATCCACAACTGTTTCCAAACAAATACAATGATACAATGTAAACATTTGTTTAACATTGTATTTAAGAGTGCCTTCTTGACAAACTTGGAGATTTTTGTTTGGCTATCGATTTTATTGGTGATTTTTGTTGGCACAGAACAATAAATTGTTCTGTTGCAACCAGAATACGATTGGATTTTGCCCAGCTTGGTGATTAACTGTGACTACAATTTGGCGAGAATCAAAGGTTAAGCAAACAAAAGATTAAAAGTTTTAGTAAACACGTTATCCTTAAATAATTAATACCAATTTCAAAAATAACAATTTCAAAATCTATCACCGAAGTCTATGGCAGTTTCAATGATAAACAGCGCTTAACAGCAAATGTTTGGAAACAGTTGCTGGATATGACGTCACAACTAATGTCGTCTATTAAGTTATAAAATACTGAAATTTTTAAAAAAATCTCATATTCATGAGTTGCCATTCCTCTGGAGAAAATAAACTAATAAATTTTAATTATTTATTAATTAATATAAGGAACTAATAAATTTTAATAATTTATTAACTATTTTGACGAAAAATATCAATAAAGATACTATGGTTATTTATAGATAAATTTGTTTCCTGTATTGACATTAGAACAATAGGTAGTGATCAAGCACTGGTTTCGAGATTTACTGAATAAACGCGAGACAAATTTTAGCTAACGAAATGCTAAGAAAGGTTAGCGCGCAATCTCTAAGTCACACTAAGGAAGTCTGCAAGTTCTTATGAAAATCTTCAAGCTTCTTAATGCAAAACACTAAATTAATATTCTGCTATTAGTTCCAATACGTTTAACTGAAAAGTTCATCAAATGTTATGTTAAAACTTAATATTAAACTCTTATGTTAAATATTAAGTTTTATTCAAAATCAATTATATTTTTTGAATCAATGATATTGGTTACTATATTTTGTTACAAAAATCGAACAACTTATTTATTTTTTAATTCAAAATTTTTAAATAAAATAAAAAAATGTAAGATACGAAACATTTTTATAAGATCTTGCAACTAAAGATTTGTGGATTTTTTACAATCAAATTTTTTGAATTTTCCAAACTTTATACTTCTTTTAGCATAAATTTGGGTATTTCGAGTAAGATTTAAATAATTCATATATATTAGTTTGGCAAAAAAGAAATCCAATATTTTTTCGTGAACATCAAGGCTTTATTTTCAATTTTTTTGATTAGCATTGTGCAAATGATTTCAAAATGTTTTGTGGCTGAATTTTAGCTTTTGGACAGCTAACATGCTGGTCAACTTCGGACATTTTTTATAATTCTCGATGATATTTTCGACGATGGACCCACCTTTGCGAACTGCATTTTTAATATCAAATATATCTGAATGGAATCGATGAAACCAAAATTACGTGTAATTGTTTGTTACAATATCGGAATCATAAAAACCATACCCGATTATCAACTGCTTGACTTGTAGATTTGCTTTTATCAAAGATAAACTGAATGTACTGCAATTTCTTTGTCTTGACTTCCAATGTTGACACTCTGTGCTTTAGAACTGATTGGACAAAATAAAAAAACAGCACTATATTTTATTATTGGGAAATGTGTTCTTTGCTATGAGTATAAATCTGAAATTGTATGATCGATACTTAACAAGATGTTAAACATTATAGTCATTGACCGAATATGTAATGTATTTCTTTTTCCACAAACTAATATTTTCTGCCAAAAAGAGGTTTTAGTGCACATCATTACTGAATTATTTTCCTCAGATAGTATAAAAATAAAATAATTAAAAATAATATACATCAAAACTATAAATATCACAAAC
Source organism: Latrodectus geometricus (assembly GCA_026290005.1). Classification (NCBI taxonomy): domain Eukaryota; kingdom Metazoa; phylum Arthropoda; class Arachnida; order Araneae; family Theridiidae; genus Latrodectus; species Latrodectus geometricus. The sequence goes on along the minus strand of JAPDSC010086622.1, from coordinate 34,040 downwards.
ATGAATTTAATGTTTACTTTCCTCATTGTTATATTAAATTTATGTTATTTTTTTCTGGTACATGCAGACAAATAATTTCTTAACACATACTTTTGTGTTGTATTTCGATTAATAAAAATGTACAAAAACTTGTCATTAAACTTAAGAAGTGTTTTTTTTCTGCTTATATATATATCTTTTTAGGAATCCATAATATGAAATTCTAATTTATCAGCCTGTATGAGTAACCAACAATTTTATTTAGATGAAGGGTCAATCTCGATATATTTTAATTATACAATTCTTTAATTAATAGCAGCAAAAATAGCTGAGCATGACGTAGATCAAACTTGTTCACCATGACTGTGAAAGTTTCATTATTTATTCAAGCAAATCTTAATAGATTTATTCAGTCAAGCGGATCTAATTGATCAATTCAGATCACGGCTTATTATATAATAGTGTTAATAGAAAAATCATTGGCATGCTTGCAGCTTGTGAATAATCAAATATCAATGTACTTGTTGATAATAAATTTACCGCAAAATTTACCGATCTTGTAGATAATAAATGAAAAATATATAAAAATATGAAATGTAATTTCTTTTTTGAATAAACTCTATACCATAAATAAGTTTTTTATATGCTAGTAACTAAACACACATATAAAAAAAACTAAAATACCAAATGCATTTTCTTTTTAGAAAATTCTATAACATAAATTTATTTTCTTGTATGTGAGTGATTTCTCCTTGAGTTCGACTAAGTCACATTTATACACAAAGTGATTGCGAGAATTTCCATCGACGAGGAAATAAGTGGCGCCAAACAAGACGATTTTTTGCCAATAATAGAAAACTATGTACTGAACACAGGGTTGTTGGTTTGATAAATCATATGTTCTTCTGTAAACAAAAGATAAGTGCTGGTAATTATTTCTCTCCTTTCAGACTACAAAATAATAAACATTCGGAATCTGTCGTACACACTATAGAACTAAATGCGATTGTTTCAGATGCCAATATAATATTATTCTTTTTAGATTTCCCATTTAAATAGTCGTTTTATATTTATGGTAAATTTAATGCTTTAGTTATTTTTCAAATTAACTCTGCCACAAATTTTTAAATCTTTGACATTTATTTAAACATTTTTTTAATTTTATTTTTGTTTTAGTTCTCATTCAAAATAACAATGTTAAATGATTACATACTGGCATCAAATCATTTAACATTGTTCAAAATAACAATATTAAATGATTTGATGCCAATTTGATAGAGTCTGTTGCAATGTGTTTTCGACGGGGTTTTACTTAATTAAAGCATATCCTTATAAGGTATGTGTAGATGAATTGTCAGTAGACTAATATTTATTTAAATGCTTCTTGAATTGGACTCTAGCACCAAAAGCATCTTGCACTAGGTAATCATATTTCAATCATAAGTTACTATAAAATAATTTTTCCTTAGCAAAAAGTAACAGTAGTTTTAAAGTACTTAGTCGCATTATAATGTAGTTTATCTTACGTTTTTCATTTAATTATGCTCGATTTTCTAATCTACTATATTTTTAAATTATTCTAAATTTTTGTAAATTTAATTGTAGATGTTAATAGTTTTATTTATTTTGAAATCTATAAATTACATTCTCTTATCTTTATATCTAAATATATGTATACCGTATATATCCGTATAATAATGAGCTGTTATTTCAATTCATATGAGTGTTCTTATCTTATATGTACTCATATATTTCAACTACATATTGAACAGCCGCCCAACCTGTCTAGTGGTTAGCGTAACTGACTACGGGTGGGTAGGACCTGGCTTCGAATCCCGGCTAGGGAGTGGATGTACTTTCTCTTTTTATGTATTTCTTGTCCTTTCCTCTGATGATGGATCAATGTGGCCCGCCCTATAAACGGGTTTATGGTGCTGTGACGTGGGTAGTGCTACTCGCCTCCGTGACTTGATTCACAGGTGCCCACCGGGTAACGATAAATGAGTAGCAGTCTCTGGCCTTGTTGTGGCTAAAAAAGGGTTAATCATTCAAGTGCCCACCATTGGAAAAAAACAAAACATTTTAAACAATTACAAGCTGCCTCTTTTCCGCTTAACGCTGTTCTCCATTTAACACATTCAAGTGGCAATAACCTTGGGTGAAAAAAGCATGATGATAAAAATATTAAAATTAAACATTTGCCTATATTTTTGCTGAAAAATTTTTTAATATTATTCACACAAATTTATCCACATTTTCTATTGTGTAAAAGAAATTGAGACATATTTACAATAAAGGAATACGTAGTAACGACAGTTAACTATAGACATGTCGAATACTATTTTAAATGTTCCATTCCAATTATCTTATATGTTTATGACTGTTAGGAATTTTCTAGAGAATAATATCTGTACAAATATTTTGAATCAAGATAAGGTAAGAAAATTTGCATACTTACTGATTTTTGAATACTGCCATGTTTTGGTTGTTTTGCGATCGATTTAAAATCTTTGCCATTTTTCTGAAAATCTATGACAATAACCGGTTCTGGCACGCTGCTGTAATTATCTGTAGCTTGATACCTCGTTAAAAGAACGGAATTTACTTTTTTTAGCTCGTCTGTTTCCATCTTCGAATTATATATTCCAAATGATATTATAAATTATTTAATAAATAGTTTCGTCGCAAATAACTTATCTTCGACTCTTTAAAATTAGCATACAATGCTATTTGTAACACAAAATCGCCTTAGTTCGCAAGTATATTCTCTAACTTCACAATCGAGCAATTTCAAGGAAATTACATTAAAGGAATCTATTTTTTTTTATTTCTTTTCACTTGGCAGCAGAAGTTGATAAGAAGACAATAGGTTCAGTCTATTGACTTTTTGATACAAAAAGTTTAACCTACTTTAAATTGTATAACATGCTCCTCATTCCGTTTAATGAAATAAAAATGAGATAAAATATTTTCTTCATCCTGATACTTTTTTTTTTTTTGATAGAATTTATGACGTCATTTGACAGGTTGTCAAAAATAAAGAATGAATAACTCTTTTTGCATAAATTTCTATGACGAAACAAACAAATGAAAAACGCACTGTATATCTAGAGATGATTAAAATTTTTAAATTTGTATCATCATTGCATGATAAGGTATCTACTTTTAGTCATTCAAAAACTCGTGAAAATGTATTGCGTAGAAAAAATACGCATACCAATATATTTTAAAAAATGCAAATATATATCTATATATGTATTGTATAATATTGTAATTATTAATTTATTTTGAATGTGTCATTGAAGAATTTTATATTTGATATGGTACCATGAAACCACGATTATTTGAATAAAAGGAAATCTCAAATCAGTTAATTTTTCTTTACATCATCAAAAACAATTGAAATATTTTTAATATATAAGTTGATTTTTCAACAATAATTATGAATAATAGTACTAAAAATTATTTTTGAGCTTTTAACTAGAAAAAAGTTATTTTTCATTCAATCATTAAAAAAGGTAAATTATTAACAAACTTTTTGTTAAACTTCTGTTTTCTCCACCTAATTATGATTTAATAAAACACACAAAAATGTCTACGTCCTTTAATTGTTAATTTTCTTTTCAGTAATCATTTAATTAAAAAATTGTAAATGAAAAGATTAGTATTTTTTGTAATATTTATTAAATCTATACTTAAATGCTATATTTCTTTTGCATTTAATTTCCTAAATCTCACATTTACAAAATATTATAATTTAATATCTTACTATTTTCTTATAAAGCAATTTTTCCCATATTATTTTCTTGTAAATCGCAAATGATTCATAAAACTTAGAAATCGGTGTTTGCATTTTTTTTCTTAAATTTTTCTAATTGTTGTGGATCTTAATGCATTTGTAAATTAAAGTAATTAAGATATAAAAAATGCAGTATATTTGCAACATTTTGTACAACTTATTTTTAAATTAATTATTAAACCTTTAACCAACAAAATTATTACTTTAAAGATTAATTCAGCAATTTAATTGATGCTGGGTTTATTAAATGATCAGTTTAACTAAATCTCGTAGTTACATTTTTATGTATTATAAAGTATAATCATTTAATATCTTACTCTATTCCCCTATGGTGGAATTCTTCTCATAGAATTTTCTTGTAAATGAGGAATATTTAATAAAAGTTTTGTTAGAAACCAGAGTCTACATTTTAAAAATATTTTTTGTATTGTTGTGGTTCTCAATGTATTTGTAAATCAAAATTTTGGCATATGTTGTAATATATTCAGTAATTTAATATTTATTTCTAAAGACTATCTTAAAATTATTAATTAATTGTTTTTAGTTAAGCATTTGATTTATAAAAATTGCTAATTCAAAGCTTTGCTTAATATTTTAGTTTTAATGCAATATTTATTAAGTATAGCTATAATTTTTTTATAACTGCATAAATCTGACAATTATATTTAATATCTTCCAGTAATGCTCAAAGGAAGTATTTGCTTATAAATTGCGAAGTTTTAACAACAATTGTCAGAAGAAATTGTTAAATTCCACGAAATGTGTATTTTTAATTGCTACGGTTGTGTAATTATTTGTAAACGAAATAATTATTATATAAACTGCAATATCTTTAGCACTTTTTTCATTTATTTAAATTTTTTAAATGACAACGTTTAATTGGGAAATTTATTTGTGCATAATTTTAATTATCCTATTTTATATTACGTTAATTTACATATTAATTTTTTGCTTTAAAGTCTTAATTTTAAGAGATATTTGTTAGTGACTTTTTCTATATATTTTATTCATATTATTTATTTTTCCTAGCTCATCTGGAAATCAAGATCTACAAAACTCAAGAACAAATCAAATCCTTCAAATATTTGTAAGCTACATGTATTAATTTAACTAATTGGCCATTAGAATTACTTCTACACGTAACCATGTCAGGACGTTTAAAAAAAAAGGCTGCAATTCAGTAACAAATACCAAATTTATTGAATATCGCGCTTATAAATTCTATGACCGACTCTCTCGGTCGACGTACATGAACTCTTTTTTCTGTATTCGCCCTCTAGTGGCGATTTCACAATTTTCACATATTGAATTTAAAAGAAATTATGTAATATTCCACTTCCAATAAAATTAAAACCAGAACACAATGTGCATCTTACAAGAAATTTATCGCCAATTTACAATCTCCAGCCTATTTGAACATAAATAGCTTAAGAAAAAGAGTGGATGACAGTTAAGATTTCAAAAATAATTCTGCAAATTGTTCAATAAATTGAACTAAATCGAGGCATTCAAGAAGCTGTCTGTGAGCAACAGTGATTGAATATCGATTGCAGCTAACTTCTGGATTTACATACAAACTGCTACTCGGCACAGCAATCGATTAATTGGAATCCTTTGAAGAGCAGCTGGTTTCCCACTCAACCCGAGTAATAACATCTAATGATGTAGCTAATATCTCCTCTTTAAAAGAGCCTAGACTGTGCTTCGTATCAGATCGTGAACCATTGGTCCCGGCTGCGATTATGAAGTTTCAAGGGGGAAAAAAGAATCTGGAAATGGCCGAAAAAGTATCAAGTTTTTGGATAGTCTTTAATGAAGGAAATGTCTGGGTGGCCGGATTCCTCTGCCGGATTGGAAAGACTCCTTGATGTGAATTTGATGCTCTTCTAATGACGCAAAATGTGGCGCAATTATTGCGAGAATCTCAAGAAGAATGTTGCCTCAAATGATATATTTAAATTAGTAGCGAGTTTGCTTTCTAAGCTGCCAAATTGCTGTTTTACAATATTGCACACAGAATAAAAACTTTTATATTCTAATTTTTGCCTACAATGTTTACCAACAGCCAACTGGAATGAAAATGGAAGTTTATAGAATGGTTCAGCAAATTATCTAGGCAAAATATATTATGAAGGAAGGAATAAATATTTATGTATTTTGCATAAAGATGCTTTGTAGTCGTATCATCAATTTTACACGAAGATATGATTGCATGCAATATTCGTAATAAAATTTTAAGGGATGTCTCAAAATTTGCCATTTATTAGGTTGGGGAAAAAGAAATCCATTATTTTTAGGTAAACTTTATGTAACTTCTTTGGGATTCACTTTGTAAAAAGGTTTAAAACAGCTTTCATGTAGATTTTTAGGTCTTGCGCGTTACGACTGCTGACATGCGGTTAACTTCGATCATTTTTGATATTTTATAGACATTTTCGACGATGCTGTATCCACATGCGAGATGCATCTCTAACATCAAAAATACCCGAACGGAATCGACGAAACAAAAATTGTACGTAACTGGTTGTTACAGTCTTATATAGGACGATAAACACCTTTCACAATTTTAGCCACCCGGCTATCTTTTTCGCCGTTACAAGAGAAAAACGAATATGCATCGAATTTTCTGTTTGTTGGCTTCCATTTTTAAAACCTTGTACTCGTAACTGAATTAATCAAACAAAAAACCGCAAGAGGATATTTTAATGTTAAATATCACCTTTCCAACGAGCATAAATCTGAAATTGTTTGATAGATACCTCACGAGATATCGATCACTACAGACGTCTACCGAAAAAATAATGGATTACTTTTTACCCAACCTAATATTTTTGTGATGGTTTTGAAAGTATTAAAAGAAACAATGTGAGTTTTTGCGTAAATAAAGAAATAAATGCACCTACATAAGTTCTTCTAGAACAACAATTGATGTTCTTTTATGCATTAATTTCACGTAAAAATAAAACAATTTATATGGGAATTGTTAATAATTCGTTAAAATATATAATAAATTTTTCTAAATATGTGAAATTTTGATGATTAAAGAGATCGTTTTTATGTCAAGAATTTTCCTACTTCTACTTTTGTTTTGAATGATTATCATAAATAATCATAAAGAAATTCGTTCTAAATTATAAAAACGTGGAAAAATTCATTTCCAAAAATTATTAATGTTTATCTGCGTATTACAATACAATCAAAAATATTATTTCGAAATTTATTATGCCTAAATGTATATGTAATCAAAAATATTATATATATTTTTAGGCATAATAAATTTCAATAAAAAAATAAAGCGTTTTTAATTTCCTACACCAACAAGAAAGCCCATTTTGCAAGTGGGTAATTTAAAATAACTTGACATTTGTGAGTTCACAGGTCGTTTAACCTGGTTACCTTCACCGTATGAGCCTTTGTTGTCGAAAATGTGAAACTGGGAAATAATGCACGTTATGAGAAATAGTCATTAAGGAAGGTCGTTACCGGAGTAATTGCTGTTTATGCCTTATGTTCACACACCTTCTAACAGCAGAACTTGTTAAATTGACTGGTTTTTAATTCAAAAGCTCCCATATCAAAAGAAACGGAAAATTTTTTCTTAAAAACAATATTTTGACTTGTCTAATAATAATATATATCCAAGTTCTATTGTGAAAATTAATTACCGTATTTTTCGCCGTATAAGACGCACCGGCATATAAGACGCACTCAATTTTAAAGGTGGCAAATCAAGAAAAAAAAGATTATGAACCAAATTCTGTAGTAAAATATTTTATATCAACTGTATAACGTGCACGATGACTCCCCGTGGAATTGTTTCTTTTGGAAATGTTTTCCTTTTAAAGATCAACATTTGCGGCAGTTTGGTACCATCTGCACAGCAGGACAGACAGCACAACCGAGTAGTGGGTTTTCTCATGCTCCGAGGTTTTTACGGTTATGCTTTTGGCTCCTTTGTTATCTACGGTTCTGTTAGATGGCACATCAAACGTTAGCGGGACTTCATCCATGTTCCCAATCTGGCTCATTTCAAAGTTATTCTTCTTCCTCGCATCAATAACAAACTTATGAAAAGACAGAATCTTTGATTCGTATTCCTTGCCATGGTGGGCTTTTGTATTTGCCGTATAAGACGCAGGCACTTTTTCCCCCCGATTTTGGGGAAAAAAAGTGCGTCTTATACGGCGAAAAATACGGTAATATGTATAATATATTTTAGATATATTTCAAAAGTTAAACTTCCATAGACTGATAATACAGAGTAGAATCATCTAATATAGATGTCTAAATAGACTTTTCAGAATAAATCACACACACTTTAGAATCAAAGTCAGTACTTTTCTTATTTAATAGTAATGTACATATGAGTTCCATAACAAAAATTAAAATATATAAATATATATATTGTAATATTTGCTTAACTGACAAAATAGAGCAGTCTGTCTGATGCAAGTCTTGTGGAAGTATAACTTGTAAAATATGGTAAAACTCTAGGACCAAATTCAATATTCTTCCCATTTAATTGCACTATACATTCAAATGAAATAATAAAAAATTGAATATACTCGTATATCTATGATAGTTGAATGTAGTCTATTTTAGATAAATTTTAGTGTAGAGTAGGAATTCCCGATTAACTGACAAAATAGAGTAGAATCTGCTAATACATCTCTGGTGTTCAAACAGAACTTACCGAATAATTCAGCTTTCATCAAGTTCAATATTTGTTTCATTGATAATTGTGATACATTTGAACTCCATAACAAAAAAAATTTGAAATATGTATGATCAAATAAAACTAATTAGATAAACTTCAGTATAAAAATTCAAGTAATTGACAATGTGGAGTAGAATCTTTTGATAGACCTGATATGTCTAAATGTTTCTTACGGAATAAATTATATTAGGATAAATTTAAATATTTTAATTAAATGGTTGATTAATTAAATAAAATTGTCTTTTTTTAATCATCAATATACAATACACTAAGTCAATAATCCAAACCATATAAAAGCCAGTTTTGCTAATTGCTCACATAATACAAACGAAATCTAAGAATTCATTTCTTTTGTAGAATGTAGAGAAGATATATTATTGATATGAATTCTGCTTCTTTTTCCTGTTATTCTTAATTTTCTGTTATACTTCATGAATTTTTAATTACAAATGTTTCTAAGTAAGAATGTAAGATTTTGTTTTGTGTTTGAAGAGTATTAACGACATAAAAATTTGGCGAGAACTTCAAGAATATATCTGTTTCGGGGAAAACAAGTTTCTTATCAGTTAAATTTTGATTTGAATTTTGAATTATTTTAAAGGAAAGAAGTCTTGTACATATGTTTAATTTTCAGAATGTCACACTTATTTCCGTCAAGTTCAGTAGGTTTTCATAAAATAACTTCAATATTTAAAAGTAAGTTTATAAATTTAATTTTAAAATGCTAAATGTGAATTTTAAAATTGCTGATTTCTTTTAATGTTCTTTAAAATTATAATATTAAAAGAAATCAGCAATTGAAAACAAATTTAAAACAATTAAAAAGATAATAGAATTTTTTCATTTATTTTTTGTCTTTTGCTGTTATTATTAAAGCTATGAAATATTTTAAAAACAAGCATTAGTTTGTAAGAATAAGGCCATTCTATGAGTCGACACTCTAATTACGGATTAACAGCTGTCCGTTACTTGTTTAGGGATTAAGATATTTTAAGAAAAAACAGAGGAACAACTTTTTCAAACTTAAATAACTGTCCTTGAAATATAATGGAAGGAATTTCCGTTTACAACCTGTTGCCTTTGTTTTCAAATTCTGAGAAGAAATTAATGGAAATCATAATTTTGTAATATTTCTTAGAATTTTCTTTATGATTTCTAAGAATTTAACTCTGTATTATATCCAATAATAGCTTGCAAAATTCTAACAAAATATTAAATATGCAAAATGAAATTGCATGCAACTTTTTAATGAAAAATGAATAAATAATTTAAAATATTATTTTTATTTTCAGTTTCTTTAAGATTTCAGGAATGTGTGCAAAATATTCAAAATTAAATGTTGAAGCATTTCACTTAAATCTTTTGGCATATTAGATATAACTAATGTAATGGAATATGTTTTAAGATTCAATTCCACATCACTTCCTTACCATAAAAATTATACAAGTTTGTCAAATAAGAAATTTATAGTTGATTTCAAAATTATAATTAATATTTTTAGACTCTTCGTTTATGCTGCAAATTTGGTTCGGCAAAATTCTAGTTTTCGATGTTAATAGTTGTGTTTTATATGTAATACAAATAATATCAATCCATGAAACTTGAGATCATGTTATTTATTATGAAAAATGACAGTAACGAGGCGCATATAAAGTGGCCTGTCATAAAACAATAGTTAGTTAGAACAACTGTACATGATTTTTAATTTCACTAATCGAGGAAGCGCATATTTTGTGTACTGAAATGAATGGCAGATTAAAAATGTTCTTAAATTTTAACAAATAACAGTGCACTATACAATTCAACGATATTTACTACAATAGATAATAACTTTTTAAGAGAAATTAACTGGATTAATTTTTCTTTAAATCTACTGTCAACAGTTTTTTGAAGTCAAAATTATGAATGCAGCAATAATGTAGTCCTTTATGGTTGTACGCGAAATTGTCTGTATATCTTTGATTCGTCAACAACTAGAAATGTGGTTTTGAGAAACACGCATGTAT
>JAPDSC010086622.1:11305-23439 GCA_026290005.1 Latrodectus geometricus | reverse complement strand
ATATATATATATATATATATATATATATATATATATATATTAAATATTATAAATATAATAGATAAATTTTACATTTGTCTATTGAAACTGAAATGCTTTTAAAAATGTTACATCCAGGAAAATTAATAGCCTGTTTCTTTAACTTCTTTGAAGTACTCGACTCAATTTTTATTAAAATGCTGCAAAACTTTAAGTAAGGTTTAAGCCTGATGTTTGCTTCAAACATTGCTCTGGTGTATAATTCATCCAAAACGTTTTGTATGCATAAAACAATCGACTGATCACTGTTTTTTCATGACTTTTAAATCAGGACTATTTTGTATAGTCTAGAACTTCTTGTATCTGCATTGTATAGCCGAAAAACAAGGACCTTTTAGTGATAAGTAAGTCACCTTAACAATTGACAGACGGAGTATTGCACAACTTATTGTGTCTTTAATTCCTGATTCACAAGATAGCTGTATTATAATTTCAGTCAATGCATATTTAGGGCACATGGTAACCTAATAAAAACATTAAGTTCTTCCAAGCAAATTTCCAACGATTCGATTCTATTGTTGTTGAACATCATGTATAATTTAAAGTAATTGTTATAGGTAATGCAGAAATATGACTATTTTTTCATAAAAAAAAGTTTGAATAAGCATATAGTTTAGAGTTCACATTGGACTCCCAACAGCAAAATTTTATTTGTTTGTGTAAAATCAGCAAGCTTGTTTACGTTATAAATTGAGCACATATAGAGCATTAATGTATTTTATATGTCAAGTGTTGTATATTATCACCTTTAAAGGCAGCAAGATTGTTTACGTTATAAATTGAGCAAATATAGAGCATTAATGTATTTTATATGTCAAGTGTCCTATATTATCACCAAGGATTTTTTATTTTTTTGGAATGTACTGATGACATTTATTTTTCAATGTCGTCTACAGGGTAAAGACTTAATTGTTGTAAGACCTATGAAAATATTATATCGATATTGCTTACAAGAATTGTTGCTTTTTATCATTTTTTCTTGGAAAAATTGGTTCTTAACGAGAGGTGTAATTTTTATTCTTAGAAAAAGTATGACTCCAATTATTTAAATAATAAACCAAACAACTTTTCTGTTCAATTTATTTTCGATTCCGGAAGGAAATTATTATCTGCACTTCCTACAGTTAAATGAGAACAACGAATTTAACAGTTTAAAATTTTGGTAAATACCGAGCCTCTTCCTGGCATGTGGTTTCCGTCCCGATCCTTCAGGAAGTTCAGCGTTGATTAAATTGGAAATCTCTTGGTATTCGGAATAGTACATACTGAAATATATTGATATCGGAATATGGATTGAGCTCAATTATTAACAAACTTCGTGTAAGAATTATTAAAATTAATTAAACTAAGCTTTCAATGAATGAAATTACTGTTATTAGAAATATATAAGTGAAGCTGTGATAGTTCTGATTAAATAAATTAGTTTAACATAAAAATTTTAATTAAAGCTTAGAATGACAATCTTCTGAGTTTTCTTATTACAATTTAGTAATTTTTAACGTATATATATATTACAGTTCTGTTTTGTATTCATCACTTAAAAATTACAGAATTATAATATATATATATATATATATATATATATATATATATATATATTAATATATATATATTTAATATATATATATATATAAATATATATATATATATATATCCTCCTTTTTTCCATTTCTTAGCACAATTGCTTGCCTAAAAATCTAATGATACAATAAAGCTAAAATCGTATATGAAATAAAAATGTTATTCAAAATATATCATTTATAAGATAAAACTATTTAAACTTATTAAAAAAATTCAATTTGTCAAAATAAGTTTTCCTTCAAAAATGTATCAATAAAATCTTTACCATTTGATCAAGACAGAAATTAATTTATTTTCAATAAATGAGATTATTTTAAGTATTTTCCAATCATATTTTCTTTCAAACATAAAATATTATTATGTATAATCAGCAATATATAATTCCTTAATGTGATAAATTATCTAGGTTTCAAATTCTTAGATTAGTAAAATCAATTTTTCAAATAATCTATTTCTGGTGACTATGCATAATATTATTTTTTTGCATGAGTTATGCATTATTGCTGAATATGCACGACATTATTTTCTTTGAATCATGAAATAATATCATGCGTAGTCAGCAATATATAGTTCTTTGTTATATTAAATTATATCTATGTTTCAAATTCTGAGACTAATTAAGCTGAATTTTTTAAATAATCTGTCGTTTGATATTATTATGTCGACACTGAATGTTATATTTTATTAATATATATGATTCAACATCACTTTTTAATGTTACATATCTTTTGCATTTGTTCTAATAAATATGCTTATTATTCGCAAAAGAAAGTCACGAAGAAAATTTTTTTATTAGAACAGGTGTATACAGTTAAAGCATTTTCCCAGTAGCATCACAGCATTCCTTTGCCTGATCAAGCGAAAATGCTTTAACACTGTTTCAAGAATTCCTCAGATGAAAATAACTTGTTATTTTATGTACAGCTAAAATCACTAATTTCTTATCTAGATAAGCAATAACATTTTTAAGAATCTCACATTTCTTTCGCAATTGGGTTTTATAGCTATTTAATACTTTACTAAAAAACTTTTCTCTAACAAAATAATATTGATTTTTAAATAAACTTGAAATTATTGCTTGAGTTCATTTCTAAATAAAATTAGATCGAATAATGGAAGTTAATCTTGTAAATCTGCTAATAATATTAAACATTTTAAGAAAATATTTAAAAAACAAATTTTACTGAGGATTAAAGTCAGTAAAACAAATGGTAATAACTTAAAAGTGAGTCTTAATAAAAATATGTAATTCATTCGCTCGTAAAATGTTAAAAAAAAGTCAAAAAATATATATCTGTCTTTTTTAAAGGAAGTTAATTAAAACATACAAATATAAATTCTTTTATTTTAGGAAAGAGAAAAATTATTTCTAGTTGACAAGTTACTCAGTTTAAGAAATACATCACAGGCTATAAATTTTTTTCCTTTTTTAGTTTCGTCCTTTCTTTTTTTTTTTTTTTTTTCTCTTTCATTATAGTGAAGTGCTCTTTTCTCCGAAGAATTTTAAAACCAATGATGGAGAAACAAAGAATTAGACGTGGAACTGGGCTTCTTCACCGAGGGAGAAAAGGGAAAAAAAAGTAGGGAAAATATAAATAAAACGTTTATGTGTCTTGCGAAGTTATTCCCTAGTTAAAAACGTGCTCGGAAGTTCAATAAGACGTTTCGGGATTTGATCAAGTTCATTGTCGCTTGACATTAGGAAATAAAAGAGATATTCGCACAATTGCCAGCTGGGAATTAGGGACTATGTCTATAAATAGAAAGATTTTTGTATAAAAAAATACAAAAAAATAAAGCATTCAGTCGATTTATGTTGTGTTCGATAAAAAGCTGTTAAATTTTGCTACTGATAAAAATACCATTTTTTGTATTATCGAAGTTTCGTGTCAAATTATAAAAACAGAAGCTGTTCACACACTTCTGCTCTCAAATCCATTTCAAAACGAAAAGAACAAAAGGTTATAGTTCATCTTTCCATTTACAATTAATTTTTTAAATTTTATTCGTTATATGTTAGCAGTTGTTGTAGTAAGAGAAGACAAGCGTTAATAATTTATATAAATATTTAGAAATATTAGTGTTTTACTTGTACAGAATAGGCCATCACATATGAAGTAAAAAAATAATATCTTTTGTTGATTATTTTTCTAACGATGTGCACTAGGTGACCAACCCTTCCCCGCAATCAGGTCTGAAACTGCTACTCAATTATCGTTCCTCGGTGAGCACCAGTTACCTAAGTCATAGGCGAGTAGCGTTACCCACGTCACTCCACCACCTGTTTATAGGGTGATCACTCAGACATTCTTAGTCTCAAAAGTAATGATAAGAAAACACAGAGAGAGAGAGAAGGAACATCCTTGCCCAAACCAGGATTTGAGCCCGGGACTAACATCCTAAGAATCAGGAATGCCAACCACAGAACCATAGGCTGGCATATTTTTTCTTGTTGCAAAATATATTAATATCCAATGCCTAAATGACTGCCAGAAAGGACTTTTCCGAAACAGTTGGTCATATTCATGTGTTGCAAGGGAGAAAACTCGTAAAATTACCTTGCATTCATTTCAGTGGTTGGGAACATACCCGAAATCTTTCATTCTGAAGAATGCTGTTCGACCACTAGGCGATGATAAGTCAGTAAAAATATTTTAATATATTTTAAGAAATCTGCTGAAAAGGAAAAAGATGTTGGAGAAAATTTGAAAAGGAATATGCTGTATAATTCAATCTAAAATCAGAACAAAATTTATTTTTAAGTCTTCCGATTTTTTTAAAGTATTTTTACAGTTTTTCTCGAGACATGGTACCGATGACAGGACTCTGAATTTTGAGTTTGAATATTGAGTTCATTGCTTTTGAGTTCAAATGGAACTGTTAAAGCACACAAACTGAGTAGCAACGTCATCGCTTATTTACGCAATCATGGACTATATTTGAAAAACATGAAGTCAATTTAAGTAATAAGAAATTGTTAAAGTTGAAGATTATCGAAAAATGAAAATTGCAGAATTTGGCAGAAGAAAAGGGGTACGAGATTAACTTATTTGTGATGTCCGAAATGAAAATGAGATTAATAAAGAGACATATGCATCTCAAAACATACTATGGCAAAGTACTATGCTTTTGAATTTAAATTCGAGAAATTTATCAGTTTATCTAAAAAATAAAATGTATCTGTACGTATTCGATAACTCAGTCAAATAGGTAGTGTTTCTGGAGCCAGTTTAAGAATATTGATGAAGATATGAATAAAGATTACCATGACAAATATTCGTATTTCAATCAAGAATCACAAAAGAGTTTATGTGCAGATGAATTATTAGATTTCTTTCGGGTGGAAAAAGCTGGCAGTTTTAACACCATTTACTAACCATATTTTTCTAAAAATGGAAGGTTCAGAAGTTACAACAAAAACTAATCTTTATTCTTTATTAGATTTCTTGGAGAAGAAAGTAGAAGCAGATGGAAGAGCTGGCGTTGCTACTCAATCTCGTTAAAAGAACTGATGATTCTGGAAGAAACATAATTAGTTAAATCATCAAAGACCCTTCAACATTTCAGTTGTTAGCGATAACAAAAGACAAGTAATTATGCATTTTTTTATACAAACCAGCGCAAATCTTGACAATATGTTCAAACAAGAAGGTGAACAGTGGAAAAAATAAAAAATGCAGAGTTGAAATTCGGTTATTTCTTATGTCTAAATCCAGGTCATCAATTAAGAAATTGTAAAATGAAATCATGTTATAGACGTGGTAAACAACATTGTATATAACTGTACAGAAGAAAAGAGATTAACAATATTTCGCAAAGACATGAGAATAAACTGAAAAGTATGTTGGTGATGTCTTAACAAATCAATCACTTCATTATAATGATTCATTAGAAACTAGTAGTACGCATAAAAAATGAGAACCGGAAAATACTTGCAGAAAATTCTAAACATGATTTCTGAAAGAACTTACATTTTGAAAGACATAAACCAACCATTGAAGTTCGAAAAATGTAGAAAATTAAGCTGACATATCACCAAACAGTTTATGGCGAGAAATTAAATTTTCAATACTAAATTAGCAAGCATTGGTGAGAAATTTACAGTTGTAATTTGTTCTTAGATTAAACAGTAATTTGTGTTAATGTTAAATACATAATTTATAATTTATTTGTTAATTAAAACTGCCTAATCTGTAATGTATAGTCTAAGAAATTTGAAATATATTTTAAGAAACTCTATATCAGGGGTGGCCAAGACATCGACCACGGTCGACTGGTAGACCACGAAGACATTTATGACTTATGATATGGAATAAATGAATTATTTAAAATAAAAATTTACTACAGTCTATGCTTTAAAACCCAAAACAAACTGTGCAAAGATTTATGATTTAAAGATTTATTAAAAGTTTACGATTAAAGACCTTAAACGGACATAATGACCACGATTAAAACATTCAAAAAAACTATAGAAGGGTATGCATCTCAATTAAGAAAACATGAATTGAGAAACTTCCAAAACATGGAGGAAGAGTGCATCCATAATCCAAACTGAGACTTCGAAGATTTCACTTAATACTTACTTGTTTTGTTTGTGAAGAATTTGAAAGAAGATTCACTGACTTAATTAGGTTGAAATAAATACTCAATTTTATGATATTTTTTATTTAATGAAAATGTCAACATTGATGGAGTATCTGAAAAAATAGGACATTTAATAGATATCACATCAGTCACTGTTGAGGAAGAAATTATTAAATTAAGAGGCGATATATTTCTTAAATCCAGAGCATATTTAGCGATATTGATTTTTGGAAATTAATTTTTGAGGAAATATTTCCAAATATCTACAAATTGATTTTGCATTTCAAATCATACTTTGGATCGAGATATCATTGCAAATCTACTTTTTCAACCATGAACAAAAAACAAACATTGGTCGCACTTAACAGATGAACATTTAATTTCAAGTTTATGCATTGCTTTAAGCTCGTACCAGCCACAATATGATAAACTTGTTGCAGATAAACTGTGCCAAATTTCAATTAAATGAAATGAATAGGATAGTCAGTTTTTGATATATGAATACTTTGATTATTTTCGTCAGTAAATTTTTTATTTTGTAAATATTAATATTAAGCTTTTTTTTTTTAGAAAAATGACATAATTTACCATATTTTCTTGTTACCGAAAATAAATACGTATGTTAATTTAATTCTGCCATTGGTAGACCGCCTTCGATTTTTCAAATGTGGAGTAGACCCCGGATACCAAAAGTTTGGCCACCCCTGCTCTATATATTGTAAAGAAAAACAAAACCGACAGATGATTATTTGTTTCACATAGACATACTTTATCTAATAGCAATATATCTATGCATAATTTAGTATTAAATTTTCTTGATATTGGAAATTGTTTGAATAAAAACGGCTTATGTTTAAGTTTATAGGTTTAAAAAAAAACAAAAAAGAAATAACTAATTTTGTCTCACATTTCTCCACGTAGATTTTGTAATAAATTTATTGTTAAAAACGGTAGGATTTTTTCTTGTTGATAAAAAAATTCTTTCTCTCATTTTTTTTTACCGAAGTATGCAATTTGATTAATGCTAATTAGGAACATAATATATTGCTCGTTGCAAAGGATGCTTGTTTTTTCATGCTATTTTCTACCAAAGCATCTTTCGAAGAAAAAAAAGCAACCTGAACTAAAAAAAAATCAACTAATTTTCGTTTTTACCAGTTCTTCCAATCCATAATAATAATTTTTTTTCTAATAAATTAACCATTTCCCCGAAGAAGAAATAGATACAGTACGGAGAAAAATAACGGTTATCCCAAAACGCAGGAATAAAATACTAGGCACTCAGATGTATAATTTACAAGGGAAAAAATACTCTTCCATAGCTAAGTAAAAAAAATAACAGAAAGAAACAGGAACAGTTATTTTCTACATTGTCCCAATTGGTGTCATAATAACGGAAATATCTAGTATCAATTCTAGACTAAAAGCATTTGCGATACTCTTCAGACAATAGGGAAAATCTAATGTAATTAAGGGCATCAGATTTCCCGACCTACAGTATTTCTCATCAAGGCGTTTATTTGATTGTGATGCCCTCTTACGGCATCGATAGAATCTCCAAGGAAAAAAAAATAATACACTAGTGTGTTCTACCAAATTTAAAAACAAAATTGCTTTGGTTTTTTTTAGTGACTATAAGGAATTAGTAGATAATACATGAAAAGAGAATAACCACAGCAAAAAAATGAGTATTTTCGATTTAAAATAAAAGAACCTGTACTACTCATTTTGGTTCTCAGAAACTAGTAAAAAACGAATTTTTCTGAGATAATATAAAAACAATTTTCTTACTTTCACGCAAAGAATTTTAGGAGAAATTATTTAGTTGGAAAAAATTATACTTCGAAAAAGAAAATTTTTCTGAATACGGATACAACTTTAGCTTCGAAATTCATTTACATTTTTCGAGATAAAATGATTAAAAAAGTTTTTATGTGTGATATAAAATTAATTAAATCACTCTTTTTCAATGATAATTTTTAAAGATTTGAACTTAGAAATTAGCAAAATCAAAGCAATTTATATTATCCTATTTTAAAAAAGATATAATAGAGAATCAGTTTTATTTATTTATTTAAATTGATTTAGTGCAAATTTGTTATAGAATCAAGTGATAGGAGTTGGCAAACATATATTTTATATTTATTCATCTGTCATTAATAGAGGAGCCTATTATTTAATATAGTATACTGAAGAACGCTTTTATCTATGTAAATAATTATTGTTTGCGTAAACTTGAGTATTAGTACATCTCCATAAGATAGTGTTAAAAATCTTTACTTTTCTGTATTTCGCTGTCGTAAAAATATTTATTGATTGAATAGTCAATAAACATTTAAAATATTTCTTTTTTCGTTTTATATTTTACACACACTTCAAAAAAACTTATTTCAATGAAGTACGTTTTGGGTAAAATTAAATTAAATGAAAATATTGACTAGTAATGTCTATATATTTGAAATTACTCTATATATTAGGTTGCGGAAAAAGTAATCCATTATTTTTTCGGTAGACGCCTGTAGTGATCGATATCTCGTGAGGTATCTATCAAACAATTTCAGATTTATGCTCGTTGGAAAGGTGACATTTGACACTAAAATATCCTCTTGCGGTTTTTTGTTTGATTAATTCAGTTACGAGTACAAGGTTTTAAAAATGGAAGACAACAAACAGAAAATTCGATACATTTTCGTTTTTCTCTTGTAACGGCGAAAAAGATAGCCGGGTGGCTAAAATTGTGAAAGGTGTTTATCGTCCTATATAAGACTGTAACAACCAGTTACGTACAATTCTTGTTTCGTCGATTCCGTTCGGGTATTTTTGATGTTAGAGATGCACCTCGCATGTGGATACAGCATCGTCGAAAATGTTTATAAAATATCAAAAATGATCGAAGTTAACCGCCTGTCAGCGTCGTAACGCGCAAGACCTAAAAATCTACATGAAAGCTGTTTCAAACCTTTTTACAAAGCGAATCCAAAAGAAGTTACATAAAGTTCACGTAAAAATAATGGATTTCTTTTTCCCCAACCTAATAAAATATTGCATTTCCATTGGCACTTCATAATTTAATATCTAAGAACAATGTTGCTTTTTTGTAGAAAATACCAACTGATCAAGTCAGCCTACAACATCCTATTTGAAATAAACACCATTTTAGTTTTGTGAAATTTCGTGTTTGCAAATAAGTATTTTAAAGTTTTTCCCTAGTAAGATTTATATTCAGTAACTAATTTAAACATTTGTAACATAGAATTACACTTTTGCTACCTTTTGGGTTATCGGTAATTGTTTAAAAATATCCAAAGATATACTCAGAGAAAAAGGTTTATCCAACGATATTTAAGTATGTTTAAGCTAATGTATATATATTACTTTTAAAAAAACTAATTAATATAAATATATGATTTCAATTAGTATAAAATATTGGAATTCAAGGATGTCCTCCTTCTTTAATAAGTTAATAGCTGAATGGACAGTTCTCTGATTTTCAGTTGACAATTAGAAAATTCAACTCCTATCTTGAGCATAAATTCGCTTTACTGAAATCACTTTAAGTTAAAGTTGATGAAAAGGAAGTTCATTTAAATTCATTTTTATGCGAAATCTTACATTACTAGGCAGGATAAAAGAAGCTTCGTGAAAGCTACACAAACCTTTTCACCATTATAACATGTCAAGTAATATGAAGAAGAAACGTTCTTCCAGAGCTGATTACGACGAGTAATAAATACTATAAGACAGAGGTGGCCAAATTTTTGAGATCCGGGGTCTACTCCACATTTAAAATATCGAAGGCGGTCTTTAGTTGAAATTTGGCACAGTATATCTGCGACAATATCATATTGTGGCTAGTACAAGCTATTGCAATGCATAAACACGAAATTAAATGTTCATCTGTTAAATGCGACCAATGTTTGTTTTTTGTTCATGGTTGAAAAAGCAGATTCGTAAAAATACCTCGATCTAAAATATGATTTCAAATACAAAATCAATTTGTAAATATTTGGAAACGTTTCCTCAGAAATTAATTTCCAAAAATCAGTATCGCTAAATGTGCTCTGGATTTAAGAAATATATCGCATCTTAATTTAATAATATCTTCCTCGGCCGTGACTGATGTGATATCTATTAAATGTCCTATTTTTTCAGATACTCCATCAATGTTGACATTTTCATTAAATGGGGAAATATCATAAAATTGAGTATTTCTTTCAACCTAATTAAGTCAGCGAATCTTCTTTCAAATTCTTCAAACCAAATAAGTAAGTATTAAGCGAAATCTTCGAAGTCTCGGTTTGGATGTTTTCTTAATCGATATGCATACCTTTTTATAGTGTTTTTTAATGTTTTAATCGAGTTCAACATGTCCATTTTAGGTTTAAAATCGTAAATCTTTAAATCGTTAATCTTTACACAGTTTGTTTTGGGTTTAAATAATTCACATACACACACACATTGATTCTATATCATAAATCATAAATTAAATTGTTAATATCCGAGGTCATTATTGGGATGGTCGCATGGGCTACCTAAAATGTCTTCGTGGTCTACCAGTCGACCGCGGTCGACGTCTTGGCCACCACTGCTATAGGACATAAATGATAATGTTCATGATATTAGCTGGACTTTTGTGAAATATCAAAATATGCATTTTATATACGAAAATGGAAAAACAAGGAGGAAAAAATTTTTTAAATAATAGATAAATATATATAGTTTATGTTAAAATATTGATGTGATGAATTGAAACTCGATTTACACTAATCTTATATAATAAAAAATAAAAAATATCATGTTTTCACATCAATAAAAAACTACAATTTAACAAAAAATCTAAATAAAAATACTATTCATTTATTAAGAAAATAAAAGTATTTAAAGAAAATGTTTTTTTTTTTTTGATACAGTAAAGTTATGAAAATAAATGATATTTAAATAATATTTGTGGATACGTAAGTAAACAAAAGTAAATTAAACAACAGTATGAATAGTTGTTTGTTTTAAATTTTTCAAGCACAGAAACTAAAAAGATGTCATCTGAAAATCATTCTTAACTAACACAGTTCCTCCAATACTTGAAGTCATACTTAACTATCAGTTCCTGTTATACTTTCCAATTTCAAATCAAGGAGTTTCTACAGAAATTATAAATTTTTAAAATACCATCAGCTGCAAAGAAATACCGTTGAATTTCAATCATTTTTTTGGAAGTTTTACAAGCATTTCTTTGAATATCATTATAGCAGAATTGGCGAGTTAAGCTGGCTTAAAAATTTTGTATTAGTCAGCTCAGAATCAACTAATGTAATGATTGAAATTTTTTCGGAAAACCATTCAACACGATTTGTGAGAATTTGTCATGTTGTAATACGTAATAATATTTTATCAGGGTATTTCAAAATGGCAGAATTTTTTCCTTTATGTTGTTTTACATGTAATATTAAAAAAAAAACAACGTAATTATGCATTGTTATTAAATCTAAAACATCTTGAAACCATCTAAGACTTGACTTACCAAAGAAAACCTTATTCAAAGCTCATACCAGAATAAAATTAATGAATCACTGTCTGCTAAATTGTGTTTTATCATCAAAAGTCATATATGTTAAGAATTCATGTATAAACAACTTCTTTAGTCTGATTCATTTTCTACTAGCTGTACCCGCCGGCGTTGCCCGTGCATTTAGAAAATGCAGATAAGTGAATAGCGCAGGAATAGTAGTGTAGGACACGTAGACTGTCTCTCTCTCTCTTCCCCCCCCCACACAAACAACATTCCCCGTCGATAAAAAGGAACAATATATCCTAAATATTTTAAACGGAAAATTTTCCAAAAGATGGTCGCCAGAATTGTTTCTCAAAAGGAGCTGGTACAACCCAGGAATCAGCTATCGGCGAGCAGCGATCTCGAGAAGAAGTTTTATAAA
>JAPDSC010086622.1:486-11295 GCA_026290005.1 Latrodectus geometricus | reverse complement strand
GTGCGATAGATTTGGCTGGAGAGCTCGGTCAGACAAACGGACAGACACATTACACTTGCTTTTATTATTATAGACTACTGTATGGTATGATCTAAAGCATGAACTAGGACATCATTTCAAATAACCCATTCCTCACTTCAATTTTTTTTTATAAGAAATTGTAATTTTGCTTAATGTTTTGAGTATTTTTATTCTGTCCCTATATTATTAATCACGAAAAAATTTATTCCACTTTGAGTTTGTGTAAAAGATTAAGACTATTCACGAAACAAAAATATAAAATTAAAGGGAAATGTCAGAGTGTGGATTTTAAATCTACAAGCCTATCAAATTATTTTTAAAATATTTATTTTAAAAAAATGAATCACATTTATTAGATAATAAAAATAAAATTGTATAAAAATAAAATGAAACACAAATGCATAGAAAATAATCAAATAGGAGTTATTAATAGTAATGCAATGATGCATAAAACTTATTTCTATTTCTAAAATATACAGAATTTAAAAATTATACAACTTGAATTTTTTAGACCCTTTTCTTTTTAAAAAGTTGTTCTAATTCGATAAAAATGAGAGAGAGTTCTTCTATTAAAAGTTCTTTAACAAAATACAATTTACACTGAAACGAAAGAGAAAGTTATGTTGACACACCTATTCCCTCAGTGAAATTAGCCGAGATTTGTAAACATTGAGATTCATCAGTGCATCTGAACACATGGTATTCAGTGCAACAATTAGGATGAAAGACAAATGTACGGCATCCATTGTGTCTGCAGCTCCAACCAGGAGTCTTTTCTCATTCAAATGAGACAGAGCAGGTGATGTGGTTTCGAAGTCAATGCTTAGCGACAAAGGGAGAGTCACGAGGTATTGAAGCTGAAAAAGGGATGTTTTCTTTGAAGGTTCAAAAGGGCAAATGAGGCTGTTACTAACAATGCTGCCATTAGATGGTAGTTGAAAAAGAATTGACGAAATGGAAAGGGCTTTCAGTGAAAGGTTGGTTATGAGTCATTAAAAATAACATGTATAGTGAGATACCAAATAATTTTCTGGAGTTACTTTTGTGGAGCTACTTTTAGAGTTACTGTTGAGTAGATCAACTAAGATTTCTAAATCATTTGCACGGATAATTTGTTTTAATGAATCATTGAGTGATACTTTTATAAGAAATCAATTTCTTTTCCTTCCTGGATGAATAGCCTTCTTCTTATTTCTGAATGATTAAATTTTCTCGTATTCACTTTATTTGCTTTTCAGAAATGGAATTTCTAAAATAAAATAAAGATATAGGATTGACTAATATTTCTGACATTTTCTAAAGTATTTCATTATTCATTTGGAACATTGCTTTAAAAGTATTATTATTTGTATTCAAAAGAATAAAAAAAATTATTTTGCATCTATACTTTTGTAATAAGAGCATCTTTAACGGATCGATTTGTCGAAGATCTAATTTCGTTTGAATTTCCAACTGCCAATCCGAAATTCCCATACTGAGAAATCGTAAATATTTTAAATATCTATAGGAATTATAGTTCATTCGCTAGTATGGTACGAAAAGGAAGAGGAAGTATTGAACAAATGTAACAGCATTCACCTTTAGCTATAAATTGTTGAGCGTGTCATAGTTCAACATAGAAGTTTTGGGAGTTGTATCATAATACAAAAGTAAAAATAATGCTTACAAATTTTAAAAGGATAGTAATTTTTCAAAAGATAAGTGTGAATCATTATTGCAAGAGATTCTTCTTCTCTCAATCAGGTGGGTTTAATTTAAAGAATAAAACCGAAACTGACATCGCGTTCATGATATTTCTATATAATGAGTTAAAGGTATAAAGGATTCCCGGAAATTTCTTAGATATTTCTTCATACCCATGTGGAAACAAGGAGCAGAAATGCAACAACTTTGCTCATTATGGAAAAGATTACGGGTTGTTCCTGGAATCTTATACTCCAAAGATCATGGTCTTACACTTGGCAATCATGAAATCAAGGCCTGAAACTTTAGACCAGATTAGGAAAGGTCTTAATGCACCTTTTATTTTTGTGTTTACATTACTTACAAATACTCAGAATAGAGACTCAATTAAAAATGAAGGTTTTAAAATATTAATAGGAATTTACAGCCTTTTATTCGCTTGTTAATTCTCATAAGGTTATAAGCATGCTCTAATCTATAAGACTATAGATATGCCACTTATATGATAGATAAACTACATGGTAAGGGTATCCTGAATATAAAAATTCGGGCTTCTCCATTCATCTGCTTTTTAATTTCTCAAAAGACAATTGAGAACAAGTGAGAACCCTTAAAAAAGTGTCTTCATTTTAATAATACTTAAATTTTTTTCATGGATTTCTAAGGCAAGCATAAGTTTTAGTAAGAGCATACTGATACACTTTTATTAAAACATATCATTTACTAGTGCACAACAACGTATGATTTCATACATTGTTGTATCGAAATTCATACATTGTTGTGAATACATACATTGTTGTATGACAACAATGATTTCATACATTGTTGTCATACACGAAAGATAGATCAAGATATTAAATCCGTGAACAGTTGGTTATATCTTTATTATGACATGGATTCTCTTCTAACATCTACACTACAAATAAAAAATACCGCCATCAACAATACCAATCACTAATATTAACACAACCTGTTAATATTTTACCAACCTATCATTTTATATAAATGATTCATTTAAGAAAATACGTTGGCTTTCAATAGTTCCTTCCATGACTGATTTCGCAGATTAAGATATTCCGCAATTTCTAAAAATTGACAATACATTTGACTGCTTGATAATATCATATTTCCTTTCAGTTGAATACATGTGCTTAGTTGTTAAGTATTTAAATGTTATCTAAAATTGCTCGGTTAAATGTTATAATAAAGTAAAGCAAATTACATATGAAATGCAGAAATAAATACATATCCATTTTATATATATATATATATATATATATATATATATATATATCAAATTTCTGTCAGATTATAAATAAATGCAAAAATTAAAACAAATTTTTCGATTTAAAAGCATTTATATGTTACAGAAATTATAGTAACAATAATTATGAGGCAAAAAGTAAACTTACATTTTACGTCAAACTTTTTATTAAAAAATAAATTAAAAAGCCAACTCACCAGAAATATCAAGTTCTACACAGCAAAGCTGGTTATCGGAACAAAAATTGAGAACGAAGTGAAGTAAAAGTGAAACAAAAAATCAATCAAAAGTCCATCAGAGCCTTCGGAAATTAGAAGAGGGAAAGACCAATTACGGATTCGACACGTGCAGACATGTTGAACCAGCAAAAATTCGAGATTTTCCGAGAGGGGTGGAAACAGGCCAATAAGATTTCGTAATTAGACCAAGGACCTCCGTACGGCCACGGTCACCTTTGGTACTTGGAATCTTTGGGAGTTGTTCCCTCTATGGCTTGGCCCAATTAAGATCAAATTTTAGGGAGCAGTAACAGCCTTAAGGTTACAAGGGAAACATGAATTAAGACCTTGTTGTATTTTGAGGTCATCTTTACAATATATTATTTACATTAATCTTCTTGAGAAAATTTCAACAGGACAAAACAAAAATTAATATTTGTACTCATAACATAAATAATAACCTAGACAAAATTAAATATATTCACTTGTCATTCCTATTTATACCTCTTTTTATCATTAATTACGATAATCCTTAACAAATAAATACCCAACTCACTAAACTTAAGAATGAATTCCTTTAAAGTGTTATTAGCGTTGAGTATTAAAACAATCTGCAGTTATAATTGTGAGCCGACATCGCTCTTGTGACACGTAATCGGCTTAGATGGCAGTTTAAAATACATAAAATACTTCAATGGCATTGATTATAATAATGATAATGAGGCAGTAATTTTATCTGGAGTTATAGTGAAATAATGAAGATAATTTGTTACTATCATCTTATTGGGGAGCAATTGTACGCCGTCATCAGGGAGTTTGAAATCATAATTAATTAAAGAATATAGGCCTCATGCACATTCGATTATTCCTAAGCTGATTAAATTACTAATTTCATTATCTTTTGGGAGTTCTGAAAAACCATTAGCAATTGCACTCCTGAATCCAATAAAAGTTATCTGCCGTGTAATATAATTTCATATATCTTAGTCCTTTTATTTTTTTAAGGGTTTCAATTAACATAATGTAATTAGTTTTTAAGTTGAGTTATGTGATGTATTTATTAAAATGTTGAGTTAACTTAAAATTTCAAGATAAAATTTTTCATATTTATCTTTATTCATATTTATCTTCTATGAAGAAATTAAAACAAAACAAATATTAAATATATATTCAAACTCCTGTTTCGAAATCTACTTTTCTGAAATATTTTATTTTTCAATCTAATCAAAGTAACTTTATGTTTTCATTGACGTTAAGCAATATCCATGAAATAAAATATTAAAAAACAACCATTTTTTTTATCCCTCAGGAAACAAGAGTTATGGATTTAATCTTTCAAAAGCAATTATGTAAAATGGGAGTTTTATAGCCTACGAAACAATTGCCAAAAATCCCATTAGCTGTAATTAACAGCACATAATGATTAACAAAAAACCCTGAAGCAAGCCATCTTCAGAGACCCGCAGTCAGACCACCAGACTTACCAACAGGGAGAAGAACTGTTCTTACCTTCAAGAAGGCGGTTCTTTTGACCTGCTTGGAACGTATACAATAGTTAACAATTCGTGACTCGAGAATTAATAAGATTCAGTAACTATCTTTCTACTCATATATTTAACCTCTTTCCAAGGATATTATCACCGTTCTTGATAACTGTTATCTGATATTTTGATCAGTAGATGGCTAAATGCAATACTTTTGGCACAAGAGTTCTTATTTTTTAATCAACAACTGACAGGTGTCTGATGTTACAATGTCAAGGCTTATCCCAGTTGTCGATACCTGTTTTTTTGAATGACGGCCCAACAGATTAGACTTAGAGGAAATGAATTGCTTTCAAAGATTTATTCTACTGGATCAAAGTCATGTCTGTTTTGATTCCATTCTTCTCAAACTAGTTATTGATGACACAATATTACTGCAACTATGTTGTTAGCCCTTGACTCGCTTAAAAAATGGGAATTTGGGTTACATATTTATAATACTACCATTTGTGAATTGAGCAACATTTTAATTCATAAATAGTTTCAGTTAATACAAATTATTGTGAAATGTAATTTCAATTTTTTTTTTTACCTTCAAAACAGCTAATACAATCTATTAAATTCTTGCTCATCAAGTGGCATATGAGTAAGGTAACTTGGTGCATACGGATGCTTGAAAATTATTTGATTAAAAAATGAATTTTGTCAAGTGTATGAAATATTAATATCTTAAGTTACTATTATATTTAAAATGTTTTTATTTAAATATTTGATTTTTAAATATTTGAAATGAGTATATGCGTGTGAACTTGATTATACACACATCCGCTTAAATCACATGACTGTTTCCCGATATGGAAGGCTGTCATGCGATTTAAATTCTTATTGACTAATATTTGTATTTGTTGTTATCAAATTTATGACTTATTAGAAGGTCGGATGTGGTAGTTTAGTTAACAGTTTCTAGCTAATGATTTTAATATTTTTCCTAAAAACTGTAATTACTGGCTTGGAAATTTGTATAACGTAATATAATGTTCTTCTAGTATTTTACGTAATATAATGTTCCCAGAAATTTTTTATGTACTTTTGAACTTTGGATGCTATTAAAAGATTGATTTTAATTTCTTTGGTTAGAGAAAACGGGGAAAGAGAGGAAATTTATATACTTCGTAAAAATGTATGAAAGGCATTTTTGGTTATATATTTATTATTTTGATTATATATAGAAATAGAGAAAAAGATTCAACTTTTCATGTTAATAGTATATTCTAAGAGAAATGAGCTAAAAAAATGTTTTTCGCGTGCGCGCGGATTTACACTTATACTTCTTAACAAATTGCGTATTGATATCTTCAATGTTTTGTATATGAGACAATTCTATAACATATTTCAATATATCTATTTAAATTAAATCTTGCCGCCCAACCTGTCTAGTGGTTAGCATACCACTAGACAGGTTGGGCGGTTGACTACAGATGGGTGGGACCTGGGTTCGAATCCTGGCTCGGGCATGGATGTACTTTCTCTCTCTTTCTTGTATTTGTCCTTTCTTTGTGTGTGAATGGTTGCCTACCCTATAAACGGGTACCTACGGCATGAGTGTACTGAGGAAGTCGGACTCCTCACCAAATATGGTTCAGTTGGTAAAGTGGAGCAGCGCAGCCCATATTGCCAGTCTGGCTGGTATACAACAACAAATTAAATCTTAAATAAATTTTTTAATAAATTTCTTGAGTAGCTTAATTTTTTTTTAAGAAATTTCCCTAATTTCGCAAATAGTACAATGAATAACACAACAATTATATTTTCTCATTTTTTTACTTTAAATTTCCATATTTCTTCTCTCATTCAGGGTGTATTTCTGCTGTTCTTTTTAACTGTCGTGTCATTTTGATAATGTTTTAAACATTCTATCTTAAATATATACAGTGTATAGAATCTTTGAAATGATGATATAAACTAGACTTTTATTTTTTTAATTTAAATGTATGTATTCAAATTAATTGTGTAAGAATAATTCCATATGATCTGTATATCTAAAATTTACTTGAATATGTTTACTTTCAAAATTAGCATATTTTACCATTTATTATTTATGTTTCATATTTTTATTTCACAATAAATTTTTAAGCTTTTAGTAATTATTGTTAAATTAGCTTGCTGGACAAGACCAGCAAATGAAAATATACTTGTGTAAAATCAAACCAGAGATATGTGACGTTCTGATATAAAATCACTCCAATCCACTTTTGTCTCATTTTGACGTCAGAGTGATTAAGTGATTTCTAATAATTTGATAGTACCATACTTTAAACTCTACAACTACCTCATCGCATAACGATACAGTATCTCAATAATGTTGAATACAGAACAAGCAAAGAATAATTTGTAAAAAATTCTTTTCTCTTGAAAAATAGAATAGTATCTGTGCTGAATCATTAATACTTACATTTAAGCGGAAGTTTAGTGGAATGTTTCCCTGAAGAATCCAGTTTTAATGTAGGAGGCGATATAACAAATGTTATTTGATCTAGAGGAAGAATAGATTCGAAATCATTGAATAAATATTCATTGAAGAAAGCCATACGGAGGAATTACTAGTAGATAATATTTTTAGGTGGATGCAAAGATTTTTGTATCTTACAATGAAAAATGAGTAATGTTCAAGTTTATAAAGATATTTTCTTCCATATACTCGTATGCCAATATACCACTGCAGTTAAAATTGAATTTATATTCTTTCTATGCACGAATTCTATGGGGTAATATTATCTCTAAGTAAAAGCAATTTAATTAAAATAATGACGAGATTTATTTCCAAATCTAGAGCTTATCAATAACGTATAATATGCTCCAGAAAGTTATTGCTATATTTTGAGGCTATTTATTCTGGCATGTTGCGATGAACAATGACAGTTTCTTAATATAGCAGAAGCATCGGCAATTAAGACATTGCATAAAGCATTTTAAACTTCTGAAATATTCAAAGGCTGTACCAGAAATATAGCAATATATTTAGCATGTAATAGAAACATAGAAATATTGATTAGCTACCATTACTTTACGAATGATTTCCAACAAACTTGTAGAACCTAACACCGTAAGGGAATTATTCTCGTGTGCACGAATGAATTACATCTGAAACACTTATACAGAAGTTTGGTAGAAGTAAACAATTCTATTTATAAAGAAATCGAAGTCCTGATTTGATCCTAGAGGAGTCGTGAATTCTATTTTTAGAGTCTTTAGTTTAACTTTACTTTTAAAGTCATAAAAAATGAAATAATACGCTTTCATCTCGATTCTGTTTGCATTCACTGAGACACGAGATTTGCACTAGGGAATACCAAAAGCCTCTTTGTTGATTTTAAGTCTGTAACGTGTCTGCTGTTGTTTTGACTAACTCCCAGACAATGATTCATTCAGACAGTAAGTCATATAATATGCAATAAATAAATAAAGCAAAAGAGTTTTCAATGAAAGAAAAAAAAAACTCAAGAGCATATTTTAAATTCAGATAAAAAAATAAATTAGCAGCTGTTAATTAAAATAAATTTATGTAGAAATAAAATAAGGTGACGAGCTGGTTTTAAAAACATAACTTTTAAACATTGCAGTTCTAGATAAATTATGCGAGGAAGTTTACATTTTTGGCTAGTTTATCACCAGCATTGGCGAAATGGAAAAAGAGTGAAAATAAAAATTTATAATTTCGGAAACAAAAAATAACATTAGGTATACCATTTGCTGATAACTGATATAAAAATATATGAACGAAAGACATATAAAAGAATAGTTAAAGACAATGAAAT
This sequence comes from Latrodectus geometricus, assembly GCA_026290005.1. Classification (NCBI taxonomy): domain Eukaryota; kingdom Metazoa; phylum Arthropoda; class Arachnida; order Araneae; family Theridiidae; genus Latrodectus; species Latrodectus geometricus. The sequence continues at coordinate 2,810 of JAPDSC010086622.1, read as the reverse complement.
TTAGAATGTAGAACCTCATCAATGTAGTCCTGGTATTCAGAAAACATTGGATATATCTATAGAAAACGCTGACATGTATTTGTTTGAAAAATATGATGGTAATAAGCACTTGATCAAAGTAATTTGAAAATTAAATAAAATTCTATTCGTGAACACATAAAAAATATTGTTGAAGTAAGAATTTCAACGAAATTTGTAATATCTAATATATAAGAATGTAATAGAAATTTTAATGGTTTATAATTTATTGATATTTGGCATAAATATACAAATTTTTCAGTTATTTTTGTTGAATTAGAAAAGTATTACCAGATTTTTACCTTTTTTCACATTAAAAATAATATTAGAATAATTTTTTTTTTATTTTTTTTTAACGCTATATATCATGAGAATTAAAATTCTTACAAGAAACACTCTTTATTTTGGTTAAATTAATTTTGATAACATGATACCATGTTTTAGAATTAAATAGCTGCACACCTGCCAGGTTCTTAAATAATGATGACTTATAATTATTTCCTGAATCATGGCTTCTTGTGTCAGACAATCTTTCTTTCTCTTTCACATCCTTTCGCATATATCGCAAGAAAATTATCATCGACAAATCAAATGATGAGAAGATAGTAATATGCAAATATAGAAACAGTAACTCACAAAAAAAGTTTGTAAATATATATCGCATTGTTATAATATCAGTTTATACTCAAACAACTCACATGAAAATTTTTGATGAGATAATGAAATCAAGATAATAGGGATTAGATCTAGGATATTGAAGTCTGAAATTAACGTATTATATATTCAATTATGGAACAAGTTATTAGGAATTCTTTCTTAATTTCTTATTAAATTTTAGTTATCATTGAATCATTTCATTGTTCTTTTTTTCCTTATCTATTAAAATTTTCTTTCTATATTTAATTAACTTTTGATTATTTTCTTGCCTTGACTGTGCAGTACATATTTTTAGATTTTTTAACATTGCACATAAGGAAGACTTTTCTTGCGAAATGGGGATATTAACTTGAAGTTGGTAATAAATATTGAATTTATAATTTTTTTTGTTTATTATTTAAGGAACCAAGCATGCTAATTATTTTAAAATTTTCTGAACTAATACAAGCGTATCAAAAATATTTGCCTATTAAGAGCAAATTATGTTTTTAAATTTTACTTATAAAGTATATATTAAAAGAAATAAAATTATCTTTGATTTAGAAGTTTTGCATCTTTTTTTACAACATTTTTATAAGTAAATCTTTAAAACTCATAAAAAATATTTAATGCTGAGTAATATAGAAGAAACAGAATTTTTTAAAACATGTGTTTTAGATAGATAAATGTTATCAAACACACGCACATGAAACTGTGCCAAAGTACTTCGGAAGGTATTTTATTTCTTCGTGAAATATTTGCTTTTGCTTTAAAAACGTTCAGTTTCTTTTCTTAGAGAAAATTATTGCTAGAAAAAACAAAAAATTGTATATATATATATATATATATATATATAATATATGATATATTAATCAATTAAGTATGTGATAGTCGTGCTTATACATTTTATTTGTTTCATTTTAGAAGTTTTGTGAAGTCCAGAAAAACAATGTGTGATAAAAGATAAATGTAATTGTTTTCTGATAAAACTGGATACAACTAAATGTGAGATAAGCAAAGTTCTAATAGCAGTGATGTTCCCAGAAACATAATAAATATTAACATCATGCCTTATCTCACTTACAAACCGAACACAAAAATGTGATAATTGAATTTTTACTACTTAAATTCTGATTTATTTTATTATTTAATTATATATCTTTGCATTTAGAACAGAAAAATTAATAAAATTATGTTTTCAAGGTTTGTAAATGAATGTTATAATTTAACTCTCATGATCAGATATTAAATTATACGACTCATTAATTTAAATTGATATTTTTTTGATGATACAGTGTGATTAAAATATGATTAAATGTTATTGTAAACATTCGTGAGATTGTGCAATATTTTCATGTTTAAATTTAAATAAATATTGATAGCGAATTAATTCAATTTCATACCTTTATAATGAACTCAATAGTAATAAAATGACTTTTATTAGATAACTAATTAATATAAAATTATTGTAAGACTCTTTTAAAACTCAAATGTATCACCTCTTGACCATTTCCAACATATTTCATTCAAGAAGTTTTCGCAAAATATCTATTATAATTAAGTATCTCAGGAGAGGAAACCTGAGAAAAGCACCCCAGCATACCCCCTGATAAATAATAGAGCAGAATATATATATATATATATATATATATATATATATATATATATAT